>JAWWEN010008960.1:0-25529 GCA_035582955.1 Sycophila texana | reverse complement strand
TTCGCCTCGGTCGACAATTACATGTGATCTGAGACACTTTCTTATTATACAGGGCTAGGTACGTAATATACTATTCTTAGAAACATAAATATTTTTTAAACGAATTACTAATTTATTCTGAAACATAGCACCGTAATTTGTTTAAATAAATGGTAATCTAAAGAGAAAATCTACACGAATAACAAAAGAAAAGTTTCTCTGTCGCACCCAAATGACAATATATTTCCTCTCTCCTCGCCTCTATCCGTTAACAAAGTTCCTTTCTGTCCCCTCCCCTCGAAAAAAAAAGCATACACTCATAAGTCCACCTTGACGTCGCACCGCCCGAACATAGCACACCTCTACGCGTTAAGCATTCGACCGCATCGTAGTCCAGGCAGCCAAATGGAGCGTCCCCGGAAGCTCGCTCCCGCCTCGGGGGAACTTAGTCTTCGCGCCGGGCGTAAATACGCTGATGAGGCGCGTCGATCAGCGATACGCCCTGCGGGAGAGCCTAATGGGCCCGGCGAGTGCGCGCTCAAACGTCCGTCCGCTGCCGCATCGGATTCCGCGAAGCAGCTCCCACGGGAGCCCCGCGGCTCGCTCGTACATGTACTCTGCTCTGGCCAGGAGAGTACCGTTCTCTCTCCCTCTCCCTTCCGTTTTTCGAGAACTGCAGTGGCCGCATTCCCGACGCATCGCCCGGAGAGCCGACTCACTTTCTTTAAGAAGTCATGAGAGTTGCGACGTGCTGGATGCCAATGGCCTCCGCGCAGTGGCGGTGTTCTTCTACGTGCTTCGACGGGTAACGAGTGAAAGGGATTTTCTTACTTTGGGAAACGTTATTCTGTAGATTGCAAGTCCAGCGGAGGAAGGTATAGTATTTGGAAATGGGATCAGGTGATTTGAATGAGTAATTACTTTTTTTTACTGATGCTGTAGTAGATTCTCTTAAATTACTACTTATTTATTTATTTAATAATTATACGGACTATAAAGTCCTTAAGTACAAGGAGAAAAATTATTAAGAAAAATTATTAAGAAAAGTATTATTAAGAAAAATTTTTTATGAATTGGATTTTCTTGTGATGATTTTTTTTTTATTAAAGAGAAATATTAATTGAAAATTTTTATTACATAAAAATATACGTACAATACATTCATTCCTAATTATAAAAATGCATACTAATACGTATTCCTTCCTAATTACAAAAAGAAAAAAGAAAAAATGATAGCAAAATTATCAAAAAGAATTTGATTATCGCGAGTCGCCTTTATACAGGCACTTCCTGCTTGCCAAAATCCTCTCGCAGACCTTTGTCAATTTGTCCGGCAAAAGAGGCGCTTTTCGATTGAGCGGCTATACTCGAGGAGCGAGATAAGTCGAGAAGCTGTTTGCCCGGCGATAAGTTCACTTAGGCCCTCCATTCACTTGGCGCTGGATAGCCGGCGGTAGCTCCACCGAACCGCATTCAAGTTCACCTTTTGAATTTAAGACTCCAGCTTATTTGCTCGATGTAACTCATGGCGAGAAGCGCATGTTTTTCATGGGAATTCAATTATATTTTTAAAATAGTGGAAAGTAATAAAACGACGGTCAGATGAATGTTCTTTTTTTTTTAAATAAATTTCCCCTCTTAATTATTTATAACTTTTTTTTTTAGTTTATTCAACTTAATGTTTATTATTACATATTTAGTAATTCTACAGTTGCATATAGATGCATGTCAAGTAGGTCACAAATAAGCTAGTATGTTCTATGTAGCGCGCAGTATGACGTCACGAGAAATTTAAACAACTATTTTTTTTTTTTTTTAATATCGACATGAAAGAAGTATATATCGACCATTTTTCAATATTCTTAATGAACAAAATAAAATATAGTGAAAAATAAATGAAAAATTTTCACAAAATAATTAGCCAATTTTCTTCAAGCTTGAAAATTAGATTAAAAAAAAAAAATTGCAATATAGTTTTTCTAG
The DNA here is from genome assembly GCA_035582955.1 of Sycophila texana. Classification (NCBI taxonomy): domain Eukaryota; kingdom Metazoa; phylum Arthropoda; class Insecta; order Hymenoptera; family Eurytomidae; genus Sycophila; species Sycophila texana. Next base: position 23,568 of record JAWWEN010008960.1, on the reverse strand, counting down.
AGAATAACTTTACAGTGAAAATAATTAATTTTTCAATCCGAATTTTTTAATTATAGCTCTGTCAGGCATGAATGACGTGCACGTATTCATCAGGCGACACCGTTTCCTGCTCGACGACGCCGCGAACAATACGCAGCTTCCCTTATTAGACGCTCGTCATTGTTGAGTTATGAAATTAATCAGAGGCCTTTTCACGCGACTTTAACGAGCTCGCCAGTACAATGCTATCGCCGTAACTTCACGACGCTATCGATAACTTCAAGTCGACGTCTAAGAATATCTTAAGAAAAAGTAAATTTGTATAAGTATTGTCAAATCTACTCTATTACTTCTAATATCTTGTTTGCTATGTATAAATTTTTTTTTTTTTTTGAAATAAACTATGCTACACAATATTTGTACAAATACATAAAAAATAATAAAACTAATAAATAAATTTAATTATTCTCTTAGTGAAAGCTTTGTATTTTGTTAAAGTATCAATAAGTGTGGAGATGCATCACGAACTATACTAACACTGTAATCTCTTTCTGTTTTGCATGTTATCAAGTCTTATTTTTTCACAATGGTGGATATTATTCATATTTAAGTGAAAAGACAATGTACAAGTATTTTTCGCTCATTTCTTTAAGCACTGGGTAGTGAAAAAGGAAAAAGATAAGAAGAATCCTTTGCTGAAAATATTCTTTATAATTTCTCTATTAATAAAGCATAACACTTTGTAATCAAAAAGTTGTCAGTTCAACGTACCACGCTGTCCGCGAATTGTTAAGCAAGCGGAAGGTTCACAACCACAGGCGGCTCATGGTAATAGTTGTGCAACGCATACACACCAGCCGCCCAAGCAAGTCAAGTGTTATTAGCTGTAAAATGGTTCAGCGACTGCTGGCTCCATTGTAGCGGCGTCTGCTGATGACGCAACTTCGCGCGAAAATAATAACTTCTTTGCCCCCAGCACGTCAGCCCCAATATACATAATTCGGAGCAAAACTGTTTCGGAGCTGTTACTCCTACTCTGAAAGCGTTTGAGCGTATATAAACACTGTTTAGACTAATTATTCAAAAGAAAATTTAACGAAATGAGTGGTTCACTTTAAAATTTACTATATAGAATTCAGTAGTTTTCATTCTTGTAAAGAATGTAGAAAGTGTAAGATTAATTTGAAAGTAAATGAAGAAGCACTACTTATTAAACAATTAAATAAAAGAAAAATTAATAAAAGAACAATTTAATTTACTTCTTTACTCAATTTATGAAAGCACACACGGCTGAACGTTAAAAAAGCAATGTTTTTAAGATTTAATTGTTACGTCAACCTTAAGCTAATTAAAAGTTAGTTTAATTTAAAACATTGGATTAAAACACACTATATCGCGAATAAAAATTGTTAATTTGTTTACATGCGAATTAAGCATGAAAAAAGCTCGAGTTTTAATTTTGAAACTTCGCGGCGCCGTGCACACAATAAAAAGCAATTAAGTTGGCGCACTATTTAAAAAGAGCGCGACGTGAACAAACAAGCCGTCCAGTATCATCACCCTCCTCCCCCAAAACAAGCAACAAAACTTGATGCTAGGAGAAAGCGTCTAAAAAAAATCAAATAAAGTAATAATATATTTTTTTGAATTACGCGCAAATGAATCAAGCTTTGTAAAAAGTAGCGTTTTTTCGTGCGACTTGCCAGCACAACGTTACAAAAAAAAAAGGGCTACGCTTAAAAGTCGAAGTTCATTATTTTGGTCAGATAAAAAGCCGATCGCGAACGGAGACAAAAGAAGCGACCGAGTCGCGTTGCATTTTCAAAATCCTCATCCGCGCGCGGCCTACATACGAGCAGACTCAATCGAATTAACGACTAAAAGCTTTTTTCCCAGGAAGTCGGGGGTGGATAAACTCGACGCTCGCCTCTTTTTTTCTCATTGCCGTATACGCGCTGGCCTTAATCTTCGAGCAGAATTCGAGGGGGCGAGGCCTCCCACCCGGTGAATGGGGAACATCGTGGAATACCTAAGGGTCGCTTTTGCGCTGCTGAACCCGGTGAATGGCTATAAACGACAGCTGAGAATGGCAATCGTTGAGATAGTCAAGTTTCCAGATGCTGCTTTCTTTCGTTTGAAAGTTAAACTTAACGTTTAAATTTCTTTTATTACACGCCGAGAAAAAAATGGTAGAGATGCAATTGTACTTTTGCTGGTGCAAGTCACTGTTTATCCGAGGTATAAAGTTTGACTGCTGTTCCAACTTTTAGCGCAGTTTAATCGGTAAAATTTTCTTAAAATAATTAAATTAATAGTTTACTAAGTAATTAAATAAATTAAATAGAGAGAAGTAGAAGGCTTTAGTATGATGATCGAGATGATAGTTGATATAAAAATATATGAGATCGTCTATTTTTTATTAGTAAAGGAATGTTATGGCTTTTGCAATGTTTTATTATAAGAGGAACGACCGATCGATATACCTTTATTATTGAAGGAGTATACGAACGTATAATAGTTTCCATCGATAGTTTTATTCTATTTTAATGCTCTTTTTCAAAAATCAATGTGCGCGATGTGACCCGGAAATATTCCATTTTTAAAATTTTTCCATCGCGTAAGCTCTAACGGAGAGAAATGGTTATTTTTATGTATATTACTAATAGAAAATATTTTGGTATTATAAATGAGGTATGCTATCGTTACTAATGAATAGTAGTTATATTTGTTCCAATTAGGAAACATGCAAAAAATTACAATTTCGTTGCCTGCATGAAAAATTCAAGAAAAAGATATGTTAATTATTTTTTAACTCCAGCAGATTTTATATGTTACAATTTATACAATTTAATTTTCTGCAAATTTTTAAACAGGAAAGAAAGTTGAATAGAAAAAATAGACATTGCCACTTTATCAGGTTTGTACGACTAAATCTATATCTGTACTCCTGAAAAATACATAAAAAAAGTTTTGTTTACTACTTAATATTTTCTATATGATAGTTATTTTCTATATGATAGTTATACAATTAATTTTTTCTACAATTAATAATGTACACCACAAATAAATAAGCGAAAGTAAATACCAGTAGTAAGAGTCCGGTTTAGTCAGCCACCTTCCAAATTCATCATTAGTGGTAATATCTTTTGAAATTTCGACTACTTTCTAAATAAATTATACGCAACTTAGAATAAACTTACACAAACGACTGCGTCTATTCCGTGCAGTTTAAAACCAATCAGTCATTTTTCCCATCGATGTGGACTCAAAGGTCCGCTAACGAGTAACTCATAATTCAATCTGGCAAACAAGAGCACGAATCAATCATGCCTTTATACCAAAAACGAAATCAGCACAGAGCTCCTGGTCGATAGCTCCCGAAGAGTCGCGCGTGGCCTTGAGAGCGGCGTTAACGGCACATGGGGCCCAATCACTTCCGCGAAGTGCGCTAATGGGGATCCCCGTCGAGCGCGCCAACTGCGACGAGGACCAGCTGACTTGACGATAAAAATCGAAACTTACGGCGAGGCGCAAACCAGCCTCCAGGTTTACGGCTGCGGTGCCTTCGTCGATTGCGCGGATTTTCAATTTCACGATTGACCGAGTAGTTAAATAAAACTATTTATTCTCCAGTGATTCGCGAATTTTTTTTTTCTTGCGCTTTGCTCTGAAATTGGATTATCGATTTACTCTAAGATTTTTAGAAGGATTCCGATTACTAAACAAATAGTTGATTCTTATCAGTAGACAAAAAAATTCTTGATTTCAAGTGTATATTATGATAATTTAATTCCCGAGTAGTTTAATTGAACTATGTACTTCATTGTATATCTAAATAATTTCATTAGATTAATATTAACTATGAATTTCATCCAATAATTAAAAGTTTCATTGAAATAATTTTGTCTATAATTTTTAAATAAATGTTTAGATATAACAGAAAAAATATTTTCCAGTAAAAAACACATTTCGCGACATTTCGAAAAGAGCTTTCGCGTGAAATCTATCAAAAACTCTATTTCGCCGCAGAAATTTATCAAAAAAGCTTTTCACCTGAAAATATTTCGTTTAGAAGGCGTTTTTGTTCGTAAAACTGTCAAAATATTTTTTTTTCTACTCGGTAAAGCTCCTAAAAGAGCGGAGCTTTTTCTTCGTGCGAAAATTCCTAAAAGCGCAAAAAGAGCTTTTCTGTGTATTACATTTGAGTTGTGCTTTTTTTTCATTGAGATCGATGATCTGCAGTTTGAAATTACTTTTTATTCGCATACTGTACACCGCTGGCACCGGCGTTTAATGTTGCTCTCGTAAGCATTAAACCAGCGTGCGATATATAAATACCGCTAATAAAAAAAATCTACCCTCGAATTCTTATCGTCGCGGGTTAAACGACGCGGCAAAGAAGCATTTTACTCGAAAAAATTAAAATTTCCAACGAGCCGAAATAATTGCAAGTTTATTTATTTATAATTTTTTTTAACAGCGCAGAAAAGCAAGCGACAGGGAAAAGCGACGATAATCGTTTTAAACTTTTTTATCGGGCTTACGTGACGCGCATAACCGTTATTATAAGTTTACAACAAATTTGCAGTTTGATGCTGGGTGCGCGATAAAGTTTTTTTTTTCATCAAGACTCACGGAAGATCAAGCTGAGGGATAAGAAGCACGAAATGAAACTCGTCAGTGGAAAATCTAAGCGGTCAGATTGACTTTGTGCATTGTACAATGAAATCGTTTATTCTCTCTCTTTCTCTCTCGACGAAAGTCGCGCCGTTCGAGCAGACACTTTAAGCTCAAAGCGACGCGATTTAACTGTCGGCGTTTTACGGATGTTTGCTTTGAGGAAAATTAATAAACTCGGACGATCGCGAAACGAGCTTGGAAATAAATTGCGTGAACTGGAGACTTTGCGAGTTTGCTGCCTCGGCGATGGAAGTCGAGGTTAATCCTCGCGGTTGGAAATAATAAAATTCGTCGTAAAAAAAAAGTTTGAAATTAACAGTGGCGCACGAATGATTTTGACCTTATGAAGCTTTTCGTATTGCACGAAATGCCACGTGCGGATTGTAAGAACCGTTTTTTAATTCGCCAAATTGAAATTTAATATGAGGCACTTTATGCAAATAGCGTGGATAATGTATTTTCATGACGCACAGCATAACCGACATTTTACATGATTTATTTATTGATTATTTAGTAAATAATAAGCAAGGAAAAGTGCACTGTTCGGGTATAAAATTTTTAATTAAAAATAAATAATGCAACACTTTTGTAAAATGTTACAAAAAAATACAAGTATAATAAAATATTGAATAATACGTTCCAGCTATTCGATTAATTCAACGTGTAATATTTATTTTTGTAATTCTTTCACAAACATTTGCAGCCATACATTTTTTAAATTTAAATTTAAATTGTGTAATTTTTTTAAACAAAGTGGTTGTATTTTTTCCATATAAAGCGTGTACTGATAAAGTAAAGTAAACTTTGCAAGTTTACTTTACTGATACGTATCAGGGTTACCTCTTTTTTAAATTAAAAAGCTATAGAGCTTTTAATTAAACGTTCGCCTAAACAGAGACGTTGCATTAAAATTTTACATTCGCAGTTGGAATACGCCGGAACCATCGATTAATTACTATTACGCGAAATATACTCGGCGACTTAGTCAGCTGACTATGAATCTTTATTACCCGATCGCCTGCGTACATTAAGATCTTTTACTCAGGAACTCTCTTTACGACTGTCTTATAGTGCCTCATAACCCCACTGGATTATTGCTGGAAATCGTCTAATTTTCACGTTTTTAAGGGGCGTTTAAGGCTATTCCCTAGGCGAACAGCGTCCGTAAGATCATTACATCCATCTGAGAAAATTAGTCGATTTATAGCTGGAAAATGTTCTACTTTAACAAAAAGTTTAATACGTAATACTTTCATTGTCTTTTTTAAACAAATTCTTGATGTACAAATAGTTCTATTAAGTTTTATTTTTGTTTAACAAAACATCGCATGTTACGTTAACAAGGAAAATTTTCATAAATCGGGGTATAAATAAATTTAGTCACCTATTTCTCACCGAATATTAATATAAACTTAAAAAAAAAACACTCAATAAAATCAACAATAAAAAAACGAGAAAACGCAGCAGATAAACGAAAATAAAATAGTCTACCGAGTAATAAATACTAAAAATAAAAGTACACTATAAAACTCTTAACTGTAAAAAAAACTGCAAAAAAAAGACAGTATGCCTATAGCTCAGTGGTTCGATCAGTTGCGTTACCCACTAGCACACTTTTTTGTTACCATTCCGACGGTCTGCCCGCGTGTGGGATACCTTCCTGCGCGCCGAAGGTGCCGGCGCCGACGCAGGCGAGTGCATATCGAGTGGAGGAGGTCCGCGCACGGTCAGACGCGCCCGCTCGGGGCGGCGCGCACAGCTGATGCTCGCGCGCGCCGGCGATCAATACCGGGCGTTGCGGCAACGCCAGACGCTATGGATCGCGTCACGTGGCATGCCCAGCGCTCGTACGCGCTTTGTTTTTTTCGGGCCCGATCCTCGCCTGACACTCTCCACTCCCCTCGGGTCGGCTGAATCGGCTATCCCTTCACGATTTCCCTATCGTCAGCGGATCGCTATCGGTGCGGCCTATCTTTACGACACTCGAATTAACGCTGGATACACGTGTTTCGGTTTTCCGGAGGGTGGGTGCTCGTGTGGTGATGGGGGTGAAGTGGAATGTTGATTGGTTCACGGTGGTGAAATTAATGGGTGGATGAGATTGAGATAATTGTATTAATGATAGAGCGATCGGGGGTGATAATTTTTCAAGGGGTTTTGATTAATTATGTATGTTTGAAGGAAATGTTTACGTAGTTTTTCAAAGTGTTGAGGAATTTACAAAGATAAAGTCGTTAATATGAGTTAATTGAGCTGCAATGATGTATTATTGCAGAGATCAATCTTGAAATTTTGTAAAAAAAACAAAACAAGATTTCTTTTGTTCAAAATAGATTTTTAATTAATTGTTGTAGACTCTTTCTCATTTAATTGAGGGATGTTGAAGGTTTCTGATGTCGCTTTAATTAATCGAAACAAAATTTTAGAAAGTTTCGAAAACCCACCCTTCATCCATGTTCGTAAGTAAACTTCATTTCACCACATGAAATTGTTAAAAATTAAAAAAAAATTATTTCTAAAAGTCCCTTTGTTACTAATAAAACTAACTTTTAACACTGAACTTGTAGAAAAAGCTTTTATCGTCACTGTAATTCTTGTTTTACGGTGTAATTAAATTAACGCTGAGAAAGGATTTATGGTACGAATTTCAGCGCTAAATATTTTCAACGTTAGCGTGAACCCGTACACAGCTCGGTTCGAATTTCAAATAAATTGTTGAAAAAGTAAAAAGAAAGCGTTCACAAAAAATCACTGTAGTCGAAAATTTTTGAACTTTTTTACACGCTCGAGTGAAAACAAGATAAACTATTTCAACGAGCGAGTCAGTAATTCAGTACGATTCGTCGAAAATATGCGGGAGAGCTATCGTCCCAGTAAACTTTTGAAGACTTTAAATTACTACCAGCATGCCGGCTGGATTTCTTGATTTACTTGTTTGTTTTTCTACTCGACGCGTTAAAAAAGGATAAAACAAAAAGCAATTACTTTCTACGTGCTATCACGGAATCGCAATAGGGCAGGAAAAAGTCAATCGAGGCCGGATAACAATACAATTTTGCGGAGCTAATAAGACTGTGCAACGCAAATGCAACAAAAAAAGTTCATGCAATATTCAGAGATGGAGCGTGCGCGACGAGTGGACAAAGTATACCGGAGGATAACGGGATTTCCGCGGGATTGCCCATCTTCTACACTTGCCACGTGATTTTCAGATTCGTGTCACGGACGGGAAATACCTTCGGTGCTGGTAGATGAGCGAAGATAGCGGATTATTTCGTCAGTCGAGATTATTATGTTGCATCAGAGATTAACTACCGGGAGCCGTGTACTGATAGCATTATAAATAGCTTCATTATTGCTGGCGTCGCTTTGCATACGCTACTCTTTTAGCGGTTATTTTAGAGAGTGTTAAAATTTTAAATAATTTCCGAGTCATTTTATAACAGATGGTTTTTAAATAATTTATCAATGAAAGTTATTATTACGTTTTCAACTCTTTCGGGCCTAAAGTTTTTACTGCTAGTAAAAAACATTTAAATGTATGATTTATGAGAATGTTCTTTATTAATTAATGTCAATTTTTGAAACAATTAGGTTCCCTTTAATTCTAATTTTCGCAGTTTTTGCTTGACTTTGTAATATTTTAACCCTATTACTTCATACGAAAATTAAAGAAGATCAAAAAATGGTAGCAATAAATTTGTTGTGAAACAAAAATAAAAATAAAAAAATTGTACAAAGTTAAACAGACCGAGTGAATGAATTTTAAAGAAGCCAAAGGACTTGGAAAAAGTTTTCTATTGACATATGCTTAAATATTTCAAACGATCGATGTCTAATGTATTCTGCGAGCGCTGAATGACCTTTTAAAATTTGTTGTCACAAAACAGAGCAATGCTCGCTAAATCCTTCAACTTTTACAATGTGCATCTATTCGTTAGTTTGTTGACCCTCGTTCTTGAAAACCCGTGAATTCATAATGATTTAATTACGTAAAAACGCTGCGAGGTTGAAGTATATTTTTAAAATGTAAACTTCTGACAAAAAGAGTGATTTGCAAAATTTCTATTTTTGAACTAATTAAACAATCGAAACTGTTCTAAACTATTGATATCAATGTTTGCTACTTGATAGAGAACAAACAACATATATACAACAAATCTCAACATTTTTTTAATGTTATATACACAGTTTATATATTATATTTTAACGAATAAATAAAAGTACCTTTCAAAAACGTCCACACGTGTGATTTTACAATTATATACTTATGTATCTTTTTCCCCTCCGCTAATGAAAGAGCATGAAACATTCGTTCGAAATTTTGCACACAAATTCGTCTCAATTATTTAAAATCCTCTTGTAAATTTAAAGATTTTTATGAATAATTGATAAACGTTTAATTACACATGTTCATTAAAACTATTTTCGCGATTTTCGCGAGATACAGTCATTAAAAAATTATCATTCAAAAAGCTCATCAAAATTTAAAATGGATCGTAATTATTCGATGAGTGAAAAGAATAGTGCCAAAGCGGATTAAAAATAGCATTTTTCATCTACGTAATTTCCAGAGTGTACAACGAACCTCCCGGAAATCGACGATATCGACACGCCCGCGGCATTCCATTTCCGCGGCGATTGGTCATAGCCTTTCTCAATATTCATCCCCCACCCCATCACGATCCACTCCATCTCTACCTAGAAATTAGGATAAATTAGATATTCCGTGCTGCGGGTTTCGAGTGGTACCCATTCACCGCCGCCCGACGATAAACAAAAGTCGCGTATCGATCGCGGGTGGGGGCTAGGGTAGAGGTACGTACGCGCGATTGGCAGCGCCACGACGCCAGACGGTCCGTCGCCTCGGCGGCTCGGTCGGATTTTGGCAGATCGTGGCGCCGGCTTCGCGACGCCGTTCGCCCGTTCGCGCCGCACTCAGGCAAATGAGCTTCGCGCCGGCTCGCTCGAAATTCCTTTGCTAAACTTTGCTTAATCGCCGTCGCTATGGCTGTCTGACCAATTTCGGATGTTTCTACTGCGAGAATTTAAACTGCCCGGGCAGCTTGTTGTGCGAGCTTTCAATTGTCGGGCGATGTTGTTTTTTCTTTTTAAAAATGTGTTTTACTTTGTTACTTGTTTTGTAAAGAATAATAATTATATAATAATAAAATTAATCGTAATAATAATTGAACGATTAATTAAAAGTAGAGCTCTGGTATAAGGTTTCGTTGTTGTTCTGTGGTAGTGTACGAGACAAATGAAAATTATTTGTAACAGTTTTATTGCAATTTTATGTGCATGATTCTGCAAACGTAAAGAAAAAAATTTTAATTTTTATCTGTAAAATATGTCACGAACGAGTTCAATATGTTAAAGAATAGAATATTGCTTTAACTAGTGCTAGTCGACCATAAGTAATCAATTAATCCACACATAAAATATTGCTTTTACTTCATAATAATGTATATTGTGTTTTGATTTATTCGTTACTAAATGAGCCATTCCAGTTAGAATTATTATTAAATGGAGTTACTATAACTACAAACGTAACTATAATATGAATTATTCAACATTTCTCTTTACACATAAATAAAATGAAGATTGTCCTTATTATGCGCAATCAATCAAGCGAAAGATAACGAATATTTGTGTCCTAACAAAAAAAATTCGTGTGCTATTGTCTATTTATTTAAACAATGTACCGAGCCCTGAAAAATTCCCTATGAAATGTGTGTGTGCTTTTCGATAAACAAAATTTCTAAAATTATCAATGCATATTCATTTCTTTTAAAAAAAATCTACTTCAAACATGAACGAATTGAACTCAATCGAGTATTACGAGGACAACCGAGAATCTGCAGTGAAAGGTTGTCACCGAAGAAACGGAAACCTCATTAACTTCGACACGTCGTTTAGCAGCAGTTGGCAACTGCGGGGACGTCTAACTAACGCCGAATCGCACCGCCGCCGTTCATTTACATAATTAATGCTGTGTGTCGCGAAAATCGCGCGCGCGCGAACTAGAGCGTCATCTGCGAACTTCCGACGTTTTCGTTCTCGCCCTATTCTTACAGCTGCTTTTGTGCATACGTTCAGCCGCGTTCGCCTCGGCGTTAATTTTCAAGTTTATGAATGGACGCACCTTGGAGGCCGCATTCGCGAGTTTTAAACGCGCGCGAACTGCGATTGTCGTTGCGAGACTTTCGCTTATTAAAATTTCCCTATTGGGTTTCAATCCCTTTCCTGATTGTTCTGAGAAATCTCGAGCGAAAAGTAAGCCATAGGTGCCTGGCGTACCATATTGATAAGAAACACAAGTGTAGGAATTAAAAACTTCGTGAAACTGTAAAAGCCATTTTGAATTTTATTTCCGAATGAGAAATAATTATTAATGAAAATGATAATGAACCAGTACAAGTGAGAAAAAGAGTTAAAGCTACTTCTAAATAATTATTAAAGTTTTGTAATGATTCATTAAATTAAAATTCATTATGCGAGTAAAGCGTTTGTCGAAAATAGATGAAAAAGATATTATAGGTCACTTCAAAATTAAGTTCATTATATGTGCTTTTATCTTTTCATCAGCGAATATAATAATGTACCACCAGGTTAAGTTTCCTACAAAATATTTGGCATCACTTGTAAGGCACCTCATGTTTAGAAGATTGCAGATCAAATTTGCGTTACCTGGTGGAATTATATCCTTTCAACCTATTACTTTTTCTCTAGCCCTTATCTATAATAAAGTACCAAATTTTAAGGTCAATATGTAATATTACACTCTACCACCCTATAGTGATCTATTTTAAAGCTCTCTATAGTGATCTATTTTAAAGCTCTCTAGCGACCGAATTTCTACCCCTTGTAAACACAAATTGGCCTTATCGATTGTTCCTGCGAGGTGTCACCTTACGCCGCCAGCGTCAAAACGCACGGCGTTAAAAAAAGCTTCAGTCGCTGTAATGGTCCACTTTTCCGGCGCACCGCTAACAAATTCATTAAACGCGAGGAGCACAGTGGCTAATCGTCCGGTGTTATACTGCTAATGTTAGCTTCCTGTCGGTTCGATCGATGAACACGCGCTGGCCCCACCAGTTTTTTCCTCCGTCTTTCTCTGTCCGCTCGGCGCTTTTTGTGCGCGACGCCGACACGCCCGCGAGGGTCGGATGATTCATCGCGCGACGCCCAATTAATTCAGGTCGTTGGAGAAATTCCGGCACGCGGCTACGAGCCACGAGATTGTGCTTTTTCGTTGTTTACCATTGCGCACTTTCCGCTGAAATTGTGGTATTTACGAGTGATGTTTTTGGATGGTTGAATATGGTATTTGTGGATTTTGTTGTGTGCACTTCCGTTTACGTAAATACGCGGCTGTCGCTGTGCGTACAGAACAAAGATTGTGACTGAATTAATGTAGCCTTGAGGCTAGAACGCTGACGTTATAAATATTTATATGCGATTTCACGATCGAAGTTACTAAAATAAGTAATATTACAAAATTCCTTTGAATGTCTGACTATAATCGGATGTTACTACTTACGACAGAAGAATATTTAAAAGACTCTTTCATATAAAACAGATTTATATACTTTTCAATTATTATAATGTATTTTAAATACGTGATGTTTTAAACAAATGATTATATAATTAAATATTTTTATTAATATTTTAACCAAAACTATGTACTTAAAGTTTATGAAGCACTTCAAAATTAATAGTCAATTATTTATACATCATTGACTTGAATTATCCTTGATAAAGGTATCAATGGATAATCTTTTAAATAAACATTATTCGTAACAAAAAATAAGTTCGCACCGACGGTAGCACCGAATATCCCGCATAAATAAATTATCAAAACGTTTTTGTGACAAATGAGCGAGCATATGAATTTGCACGGTAAACAGTTTTTGCGTTGAATTTAATCGCTTTAGCTCATTTGTAATTCGTATTAATTTCAAAAGCTCATTACAATAATTTTATTGATTTAAGTAAAACGGTACAAGTTATTGTAGAAATTAACCCATGACTGCGTACCGTATGCATTACATATCGCATGTTACACTTAATTTGTACTAGGCGAAAATTACCTTGACACACTTAAAAATCGGCTCGTTTAATAGGCTCGTTCTATTCGCAATTCTATGTACGGATCGTGTAAATTCGTCATTTTACATTTGCCCATCGTGAAACACGTTTGAAATAGAATCATTAATTAGATGACGCATAAACGAACGGGAATATTAATTATTATAATATTTTATGTAGATGTCGTTGTATATTATGCTTTTACATTGTGACAGAAAATGTACGTTTCAATTTACGTGGAAATTAATTACGTTAATATTTTTTATTAATAAGAGAGATTGAAGAAGATTTATTAGACAAACATATTAGATTCTGAGAACACATTTATTTTTCTTGCAGGAATGATCAGTGCAATACAAAACAAAGATAAATTTTGAAACGCTCGTTAAAAATTTTCTAATAATTATTTTGAAGTTTCTAATCAGGCAATTTTGTTAAAAAAGAAATATTGATCTACTATATATTTTCTTATTTCAAACGTAACAACACTTTATTATAAGTTATATGTACATATTTTTAAAATGTGTACTTTTTTTTTTAATTATCGTTAAAAGAGTATCAGAAAACTAATGAGTGTATTTTCCTACTAAAAGCACATATAAAGATCGTATTAAATAATAAAAGCTCATATAAATACTAGCGATCGACTGCACAATATTAAGACCAAAGCGTCACGCAGTACAGCAATAAAACGACTTTTTCCGCAAGATTAACGCCCCCCTCCATCCCTTCACGAGCGCCGCGGGAAAGGAGTATAACTAAGACACAGACCGCCGTACACCACTGATCTCCAATTCCCTCGCAATTTTCCAGCCGATCGAGTGGGAGCGCGGCGCGGAAAATCCTGCACTCGGCGGGAGAGAACTTGACCCGCGCCGCGAGACACGCGGGCTTATCACGCCAAGGCGATCCCCAGAAGGCGAAACCGGGAGGCGTCGACACGCGAGGACGTCTCGCGGCCGCGTGGGAGGGAGGACTAGGTTAGGGACAAGGCCGCAAGGGTCTGCGGACGCGCCCAGATTTTAGCGCGAAGACGACTGGCTGCATCGATTCGGCAGAATCGACGGTGCGGATCAAAGCGGCGTCGGTGGGCTTCTATCTTCTGTCTGGGGGGAGGCTGCATCGACAGGTGCATTAATTGGCTCGGCTTTTTACGATTTTACTCGAGTTAATTGACAGCTCGATTGGAGCTCACTCTCTTGACAAACCGGCGTTTGCTTGGCTTAATTTTTCTTTTCTTCTATTTTTTTTTTTTTTTTTTTTTTTTTGAGTATGGGTGCGTTAGTTTTAAATAAACGAGGATTCTGTTTTCGAATAGTATATATTCTCGATGACTGTTTTGATTAATTACCCTTAACTTTAATTAATTGATCGAAGTAACTTTTTAATTTCGAAATTGAGACGCAGCTGAGGATGAAATATAAATACATTACTGCAACAAACTAAGTGAGTTATTCTAACTGTTTTTTTTTTTTTTTTTTTTATATTCTTTTATAACGTAATATTTTATTGATAGAATAGTTTATAATCCATTGTAAAATCAATAAATTTCAACAATTTATATGGATGAGGAAAGAACAATATTTACGTATGCCTAAGTGCATCGAATTGGATACCCTCTCAGACACGTTGTAAAGCAAGCGATACCAGGCCGGATAGTGGTTGCCAACATGTCTATGATAATTGGGGGTGCGTATCGCTCTAAAATCGGTAACTTGATATTCCCGAGCGGCGCGTCACTGGCTATGCCATTGGCCCCAACGAACTTACAAAGTACGATCAGATATCGATTATCAGACGGAATTAAACACTATATTGGCAAGCCAGTGGCATACGTAATTTAATACATAGTACATGCTTTGTCGAACGTAATGATCTATTTATCTAATTTTATACGTTCATTAAGTACTAATTTACAGAATTATTATACAATTAATTACTTATTTAGATAATTATACTTGTTTCTTTACATTTGGTTAAATAATAAAGAGTATATTCTTTTTTGTTATATAAACTTTTTCCTAATTAATAAAGGTGTATTTTCTAAAATTTAATTAGATTAAGGAATTTTGGAGAATATTCCATTATGAATTACGAATAATTTATTACTTATTAAAAGAATACACATGGATAAAAGGTAAATCTCACACAAAAAAAAGGAAACTATCCAAAATATTTGTTTTCGAATGTAGATTACAGATTTTTAATAAAATTAAATTATGTTGTGACTTAAAAATATAAAAAATACAAAGATTAATTCATTCATAACAGAATTTATCGAACTAATGTTTTTAATTGTAAATGTACGTGCTCCGATAACACATTTTAAAAATGACCAAAATGCAGCAATGCTACGCCCCTTAAAACAATAGTAATTTTTCTTCTACCCTCATTCTTTTCAGTGTTAAAAAAAAGCATCGAGAATAAAATTTGTCGTTCAACAGGGAAACCCAAAAAAACGAGCGAAATATAGCAAATAACGGAACTAACCCGAGCACTTCGTTTTTCCCGGTCGACGCGAATCGATGACGGAGGGCAGCTACGAGCGAGAAATCGCTCGGCAGGGTAGGCAGCCATGAAAGCATCGCGCCGTTAAAAATCGAACGCCGGGAAATCGACTTGATTCTCGCGCCGGGACAAAAGCGGCGCGCTTCCTTTGAGCGAGAGAGAGAGTGAGAGAGAGAGAGAGAGAGCGGCCCGACCACGCACCAGCTTCGAATAATCGGCCCCACAAAAAGCCCGTGCCTCGCATAGCGTCGCGATTCTCTCGTTGTTTTTTTTGTGAGAATTACGGTTTTTCGTTCGTTATACGTTGGCTCTTTGTAAATTTTTTCTTTGTTAACGTTTGGTTTCTGTCTATTTTCGGAGAACTCGAACGGTATAATTGGATAAACAAGCTGAACGAGAAAAAATTCCGTTTGATAATGCGAAATATGTATGGGTTTAAAGGTATAAAAGGTTATTTAGCGTTTTATTTTTTTTTTCGATGAGATTGAAAAGGATAAATCTTTGTATATGCAAAGGGGCTTACGCATCGTAAGCTATATATTATGATCGAGTAACGATGCCTTTCGGTGAAATTCTCAATAGTTCGGGGTCCTTTTATCAGAGTAAAATTTAACCGAAAATTATGAAAATGATTTATAGTCGGTTGAATTTTAAAGAAAATATTAAATTGTCGGTGATCCGTTTGTTATTTTTCGGTCGTATTATTTTTAATTTTCGATTCTTCTGCGTGAACGTTACAAAGAATTTAATTAAATTAAGGTATAATCGCTATAGATATTTTGAATTGCTAATGTAATAATTCAAGTGCGCAGTTGCAATTTAAAATTATTGAAAAATCGTATTGTGGTTCTCATTAAAGTGTACATATATGTGCATTACAACATCTAAAAGCTCTACAATCCTTTTTAACGCTAAAGAGAATACGAATTTATTATGGTAAATCAGAACGCGTCTATTCAATTTAACAAATGAATTAATAAAAATAAATAAGTCAGACCAGCATTTCTCAGCAAACGTAAAAATCAACCGAGAATCAGGTCTATTCTAATTAAAATACGAATCAATAATAATAATAGCATCGACTGAACATCTCAACGGTAAGGTAATCACATTTGTTTTTACACCGAACACTACTCACGGCCCACCATTCAGCCGAACCTTTTTCCGCAATAATCAGACAATTGAATTGACCTCCGATAAATCTCAGTTGAAAACACTTATACACCATGGCGTAACGAGGCAGCGTTCCAGTACCGAAGGCTCATCCTCTGAGCGGGATCCGAGTAAATCCTACAACGCGGAAGTATAGAGGAGGAGTACGATCCACCAAAGTGGCCCGACGACAATCCGCGCAGTTCTTAATGCCACTTTTATCTCGGCGATCCGCATCGCCGAGCCAGTTTCAGGGGGCCAGGACTCCCGTTGGCGCAAATCGGCAAATCCGCCCGGGCGAATCCAACTTCGGGCGACCGATCGCTCGGGCACCGTATTCCGCCACCCCCCCCCCTTCTCTCCCCACTCGGTGGAACGTGCCCATACGTTATCGAATGGGCTTGGATCGGGACCAAGAGCGGCCTACTGCCTCTTAACTCGCGCGACACGGAGGCGGAACGATGCCGCCGCCGCCGTCCTAAAAATAAAAGGCGGAATGATATTCCCGCGCGCGTGGAGGATAAGGCGAACTGGAGCAGCGGAATAAAAAGGGGGAGGGAGTCGCGCGCGGAATAAAGCCGCGGCTGCAAGGCGGAGCGACGCCGCGACGATGCGCCCAGCCGGTCCAACGCCCCGGCGGGAATTCAAATGTTGACCCGCATAATTGCCGGGAGGGCTGATTTTGTTTTCTTCCTTTTTGTTTATAGACCCGAGTGTGTCAATGTTTCGCGGCGAGAATCTTTCGATCGCTCGATGGCAAGTGGATTGTACTGAATTTATGTACACTCGATAATCTTGTCGAAGAGTATGTGAGGTGAGATGAGGTTGCGAAATACTGAATTTTCTATATCTTTGTTGGTAAGAGTTGGGAAAGTTAAGAAAATATCGAAATTTTAATAGTCTCTCAGTGGCATTGACGAGAATTCTATGATACGAGAGGATAATATTCTATAAAGGCGATGATATCTATAATGTTCCCAGAATAAAACATTTTAAAAAAATCTCGAACTATGATTTTAAGAGTGAGAAATATTTTGAAACTGGTTCTTCGCGCCGGGAAACGCATCGGTAAGCTTTATTTAAAAATGTCTGACCATAACAGGATGTTACTACTTAAGACCACACAGCCTAAAAAGTTAAACAAAATTTCATTCTTATACTTTTCATCGCTGGAGCTAACATTTGTTTTAATTTTTATATTTTCTGTATCATACTATATAGTGTTGGCATAAAATATTCTGTCTCCATACGTATTTCTAAAAAAATTCCTTCACGATGTAATCTCAATGTACTCTCCGTTTTGTATGCAATCTTGCTTTTAGATATTAATAATGCCACTACGCATCATTTTTCATTGAGTAACTTTCAACTATAATTGATAAAAATTGCTATAACCTGCAGTACGATAAATCATCTGTACATTAATAACGACGCTTTAAACGATCAACAAGCCGAAAAAAAGTCCTGAAACAAACTGGGTATTAAAATGTGAAATTGAGTTAGCTCTAAATCAAATTTTCTTGTGCAATCATAACATCGATCATTCTGCAAAGCGTCGAACCCACGTATTTTTATTATTCTTCTCGCATCGAAAGCGCCAGGGAGAGAATGGAAAAGAGCCACTCTACGGGTGAACATACGTACGTCGCATCGATATTTCGCTCTTGCTTGCGCCTCGATTTCAAGCGGCACGTCATCTCCGAGCGAAGAAAAATGCTCCCCGGGGCTATATATATGCAAAAATGCCGGCAGCAAGATCGTCGATATTCGTTGACTTATCGGTGCGCAAAGGAATTACGTTTGCTGGCGTAACCGGAGCGAATAATAACCGAGAGGCCGGCAGCCAACCGCTCTTTATGACACTCGAATGAAGGGTAATTTCCAAGCTTTTTAACGCTTCCTGGCGGATTCGGTTACCTTTTTGGGGTATAGCCATTTACCCTCTTCATTGAGTTATAGCATCGCCTCTGACGAGGAAAAGTATGTTTCAATTTGGCGTCGAAAACTCGTCATAAAGAGAAATACATTTGCAAGAATCCCACAAAGGGAACGACATTCAATATTCTTTTTCACTGATGCTTCTTTTCTTAAAAATCTGGCGAAAGTATTTTTCTTTGCCATCATGAAACTGCGAAATATGCTGTTATATGTGAAAGTAGAAATAGACGAGTATAGACAGACATCTGTCGATAAATGTAATGAAATATTTTCAACCTTTTTAGAAATAGAAGTCTATTTATTTTCTCTTGAAATATGAATCATATTCGACAAGATATGATTAAAGTTTATACATTTATTTTGGTACTGATCACTGTTCTTCGTCGAAATGTAAAAAATAAAATATATTGATAGCTCTGTTTGCACGTAAAATTTTAAATCTGTCTAACCAAGCATAAAACATTTTACGCGCAATAAAAGTAAACAAAACTTTGAGTTTGCAAAAGAACGGCATCTCTCTCGAAAATAAAGTCATCACCGTTTATCTAAAACTTTCGATAGCGAGCAATTTAAAGCTAACCACTGGTTCACCCAACCATCGTTTAATGTTTACAACAAAAACCCCGTCCCTTTTCAACAGCGCAATCTTCCGCGAAATCTCCGAATCCAAACTTTATATTCGCTCCGCAAGTGGAAAAATTTCGCGAGGGGCATAAACAACTTCGGGAAGCGTAAGCCATGCGGAAATTTTCCAGAGGTACGCGGCGCGAGGCGCAGCAGTCCGAGCGCGCCGTTTGCGGGTTATCGATTCTCGTTCAGGCGTCGCGGGCGGCCCGATCTCGGCCGGATGAAGATTTACGGCCTCGCCGGCTGGAACGGCCAGGTGAGGCCGGATCGCCGCCAGCGCCTGAACTACACCGACCCTCGAAATTCCGCCGTTGCAATAACTGACGGCTATTTCGATTTGTATGGACGAGGCAGAAAGCGTCGCGGTTCCTCGTATGAGGACCGAATTGACAGCGGATGGACGATCATGGGAATAGGGCGAGTCCGGGTGTGATGATCAATTTATTTATTGCGGGGGCGGAAAAGATGAAAAATGTTTAATTGGGAATTTTTTAAAGGATACACATGTTTCTTTGAAAGAATTAAGAAGAATTAAGGATGAAATAGACTCTGACAAAAGATAATTGAACATTTTTATAAGAAGAGTATATACGGTGAATATCTGCTGATATCCTGGAACTTTGTAATAGATTTATTACTCCACACTTTAGCCGCAGTAATCGGCTTTTATTGGGAGATTAAACAAACATGTGGAGAGCGTAGTAAGATTTTGATAAGTCTGCGACTGAATAACTTAAATGTTATACTATGCTCTATTCATACTGTTTCAAGCTCTTGGTGAAGCCAGCTTATTATTATTACTGAAACATTCGAGTAATGAATAAATTGCAAGCATAGAGAAGCTTATCAGATTCTTTTCCTTGTTCGTTATACGATTTGAAAGAATTTCACGGGAAAAAATAAAGGATATAATCAATGTAAAATTCACCCGATAACTACATGTTTTCCTCGTATAATTCTGTGAAAAAATATTATTTTCCTGCATAATCCTCAGAAAAAAAGGACAAACTGCGAAAACTACGAGTGTTATACTATATATATCCAAATTTACTATGAATTTATTACAAAATTTACGCTGATCTGATGTAATAAATTCGTAAATACAGCTAATACGTATATATAAATTACAGTAATTTTTTCGTGATATTTAGAGATTATTCACGGCTGACTAAAGAGAGTAATAATTTTAGTGGAACATTTCTTTCCTCGTAGGAAGAAAACGAGGCGAGAAAGAGAGAAAAAGATTTCGTTGGTAAAGGGAGAATTTCGTTCGCGGCTTTTAAAAGTTCTCTAATGTGGACTCTAGAAAAATGCGAGGAGATAAGGAGTACAGAGTGAGTTTAAAATTCAGCAAAGGTTAATCTCGAAATCCCTCTCTTTTTCACGATAATTAGCAGTGACTACAAAAAACGAACGAATCATCTCTACCTTTTAAAAATCCCTTCGCAAAACATTTTCTCTACCTACAAATTTCCATAAAAGAAAAAAAAAACCATTTTATTTTTCTACAAGATAGTTTTCCGAAACGCACTCGAAAAATTATTTACGTCCGTCCAAGTGTATGAATAAGCAGTTTAAAATGTTCCCAGCATACAAAGAGCATTAAACTCAAAGCTCGCCGCTGAAATCCATGTACGTATATAAAGCGATTCGGGCTGGTCCCAATAAGAAAACCCAGAGGCTCTGTGAGGTCCCACGAGGCCAGGCATCTGTTAGAATATTAAATTAAATCCTAATAAGTGTCTGGCGAATTAAGGTAAATCGGGCTCCATCGGAGCCCGCAATCCGGCGACCTTTCTCCAATCTGCCGTCGCGCCAACGACGCCCGGCGTGTTTTTAATTAATTCAAGCGCAATTTACCAGCGGCCAATTGCGCCGACTTAATTATCGCCGGCGTCGTCTGTTCGGGCCTCCTACCGGCGAGAAACGAGTGCGGCACTCGAGTCGCGGCTTCTTTTTTTTTCGTCGAGAGCAGCCAGGGTACCCCCACCTCTTCTCGCAAGACTCGCGAGTGCGTGGGGGAGCGGGAATCGGTATATTAGTGGCTCTCTAGGGACTCGAGTGCACACCCTTATGCGCGGAATGGGTCGCTTGATTTTGGATGGAGATGAGAAGGTAACATATTTAAGATTTTTTCCCTAGAAAATTAAAAAAAAAAAAGAGTTGAAGTTGATGTCTGACTCTATCGGGGGTTTTCTACTTCAATGGTAAAGTGATTTTCTATTGAGATATAAAAGTAACTAAATAGGCTTCGTGCATTAATTTTTATTTTGTTTTTTTATTTCACAGAAAGTTGAAATTAAAGTTTTATGTCTGATTGTATCAGTGTAATTCTACTGGCAAAACACTGAGTTTAAGATCATACAAAGTGAATTTTTTTAATATATTAATATGTCTGAAGTTCATGTTTGTTTTCCTTAACGTAAGTAACAATTAATAAAAATTTAAAAATTGTTACATTACTTGGAAAAATAACAAATGCATCAGTTAAAAAAATGTTTTTGCAACGAAACATTTATTGCTTTTAATTTTATAGTTTCAAAACATTTTAATAATACGTTTAAAGCCTATTAAAATAAAGGATCAAAAGGTTGCATCAATGTCTATTATGTTCTGAAATTGCTTTTTCAAGTATTTCAAAGCCATTTTACGATCATTTTACGACTACAAATAAACAATAAACCGTTTCGCTACATAGATGGTTTCAGCCATAAACTGGTAAACAAGGCATTCCAAAAATGCTCAATTTATGTATTGTAGAATATATTAAGGCAGTAATTTCATCACAAAGGATCTGAAATGACCATTAAAAAAAATCTTTAAATATTTCACTACACTGAGAATAGCAGGTTAAGAAAAATTACTATTTATCCAATAGACTGTGACCTACTCGTTCTAGGGACAATCTAAACTCGTAGTAATTTTTACTAAACGTTTTACAATATTTCATACCAGTATACCAATAATTAATTAAAATTTACAATATTTCATACCAGTATACCAATAATTAATTAAAAGTTATAATATTTCGTAGCTGCGTTATAACAAAAATTATTAAAAATTATATCAATTTTCCGTACGCGATCAAGTGATTATTAATCGAAAAATAATAATTTTTCAAAACCTGCTTTTCTCAGTGTGCATACGGTGTTTACGACGCGTCGTTCACCTGACCCACAAACTTTCCCGGTAACATCATCGAAACATCACTCGACGGAATTTAGGACACCGCGAACACGCCCGAAAAGCGGTCCGCTCAGGGCAACGTTAGTGCCAGTTTGAACTGAAACTCACCTTAACGTGGGAGGTGTGGCTGGTCGCAGTGGACGAGGCAGGCTGTTGTGGTTCGTCGTGGGCGGAGGTCCTTCAACCCCGGCTCATCGACCCCGGGGCTTCGCGGCTCTCGGCCGTGCTCTGGGCAGCGAAGCGTCGGCCTCCCACCGTCAGCGGCCCCCCGACGCCATGCCGACCTGCGGGCAAAAAAACCAGCCGATCATGTCACCGGGCCAAGTCTCGCGGAGACCTCAACGACGGAGGGGCGATGCATCGATTCGCGCCCCCCCGACCCCCTCCTACTCTCGATTTATAGACTCTGCGCCCTGCCGACGTCTCCGGGAGGAGGGCGTCGACGGGCTGCTTGCCAGCTGCATTCGCACAGTGGCGAGGTCTTTAAATTCGGCGCTGATCTTGAGAGAGCGATCTTTGCTCCTTCGTTTATTCGTTTGGGAGCTATGCGTTGGGTTTAATAGGGGGATTCTTCTTGGGTGATTAAATTGGTGGCTTTAGGAAGAGCGGATAAAATTTATTATTTTACGCTCTTTTTTTATTTTGAACATTGGAATAAACTGGGATTGTGAATCTCATTTGGCGCTGTATTTTAAAGTGCTTTATTTTTTGTTGTGTTTTATTATTAACCTTTGGTATATTCGTATGATGGATAATGGATATAAAAAATTACTGCGGAAACTATACATTTGAAGGCAATATTTTTGAAGGAAATTTGAAGTCATAATTGTTAGATTTCTTTAATTTACATTAATTATGTTGAATTGTCAAGCCAAAGATTTTTTAATACAAAACAAAAGTCTTAAATAACAGCTTCCTAATTGTAATTTGTTCTAGTTTTTTATATTAATATAAAAGTTAAATTTATAGACCAATCTATGTTTATATAAATTTTATTATATAAATCTATATAAGTTAAATGTTTAATAAGTAAATAAATTAGATATTTGATCCCAATATAATAACTGGAAATAAATAAATGTTGTTTTAAATTATAACTATAGGTGGAGGAAGTAGAAATAGGTGGTTGTAGTAAGACACTGGTGTTCAATAAAGTTTCTTGAAACTTTCCCAACGACAAAGGGGGTCAAATTTCTTTCTAGTTTAGCACTTTTTATACGAGTACACGTGTGATAATAAATATATCTTACAATATGTTACTCTTCCTCGACGCAGTTGTGAGAAGACTTAAAATATATTGTTTTACCCGGAGTTTGTAGAGACTTTTATTTTACTAGAAAATCATTAGCGCGCGTACCGCGCGCATAGATTATTTTGCTGCGGCAAATCAAATATAACCTAAGTAAT
>JAWWEN010008940.1:0-25540 GCA_035582955.1 Sycophila texana | reverse complement strand
ATTGTAAATTAGAGAATTTAAAAAATAGTAAAAAAAGTACATTTTTTGGCAATTTTTCATGGTACTCTACCCTTAAGCGACGAAATCGGCACTCGAAAATACCGATGATTATCGCTCAGCGATACCCCGAGCGGCTAGATTACGTTCCCCCGGTGAAAACTTTCTTTTCTCCCGTCGCGATTACCAAATAGCGAATAAAAAAAAAAAGAAAAGAAAAGAAAGAAGCCAACGCGTCGGAAGGAAGACAAACGGCGGGTACGCACAAGAGATGCGCCGGTCACATCATTTAAATCCTTTTTACATAATCGCCCAGTAACTTTCGGACCGCCGACGACATAATTCCAGCGCGCTATTTTGGAAAGAGCCCACGCCGCGCTGTGTAACCTCTCACCCATAGGCTACGTATACCGGCGAGCGTGCACACACGCCGATCTCGCTCCGACACTTTCACTGGACACGCACGCGGCGCTCGGACACTTTCTTCGCTCGATCGGCGCCCGCTAATGGAAAGTGAACGAGAGAAGGAATGCTCGAGTATCTAAGCACATGTGTATGAGGACGTGTGTGTGCGTGTGTGTGTAGAACCGAGTGCATTCGCTCGGAAGAGCAGCCACCGGATATTCAGATGCTGAGTGTATTTAAGTCCTCTTAAATGTGTGTGTGTGTGTGTGTGTGTGTGTGTGTGTGTGTGTGTGTGTGCACGCGTGTCTGTGTTTGTGTGTGTAGAGGTGAGCGCATTCGTTCGGAAGAGCAGTCATCGGATAGATGTCTGAGTGTATTCAAGTCCTTTTATATATCTATGCCCGTGTATGTGCGGTGTGTGTGTGTGTGTTCGTGCGTGTGTGTGGGCGCTCGTGTGTGTGTGTGTGTGTGTGTGTAGAGGCGAGCGCATTCGCTCGGAAGAACAGCCGCCGGATATGCAGATTTCTAAGTATATTTAAGTCCTTTTTAAATAAGTGCGTATGTGTGTGTATTTGTGTGTGCGTGTGTGGGTGGAGGCAAGTGCATTCGCTCGGAAGTACAGCTACGGATATTCGGACGCATATACAACCGGCGCGTACTGCGGGTGTCAACGTTCATGCCACATGCATCTCTTTTTCGATTCGCCTGGCGATCGCTTTGGCTTCCACGAGGAGAGTTTAATGCCGGCGCTCGGCCCCGCGGGTGTATAATTAGCGGGAGAAGCTTTTTCCGACGATGAAAGTCACCGTGGAAAATTGAGGCGTGCGCAGGTGCGATTTGTTGGTTTTTAGCGTGTACAGCGTCGCGGCCGAAAGTAACATTATACGATGGGAGAATGGATTTGGTTCTTATTTTATACGACGATCAAATTGAAGGGTATACTAGCGTCGTTTGGGTGCACTCACACTTTCGGGAGGGAGATAAATAATAATCTTTAGCTGGTATGAGAAAAAGTAAACGTTGAGTGCTTAATGAAGCTATTTTGTTGCATAGAGGCTGGGTCAAAAGAAAAAGATACTAATTGAGGAACTTTAAAAAGAAAGTTATTTTCTATTGAAAACTTAATTCTTTGGACGTCGCGAAGTCGTAAATTGTGGGCTGAACTGGTTATATCACGGATCAATGTATCCGCATTCAGTTACAGAATCAAAATAGAGATAAATCGGATGTTACCAAATCAAGATTCACATATAGACGTCAGATTAACATATTCACGAAATCTAAAGTGCTGTGTAATCGCTGCATGGAAAATCCATTTCCTCATTTGTCTACCTTTAAAAGGCTTGAAGAGCGTGGAAAAGATAAACGATTATGTCCACTCATTCTTTTTTTTTTTTTAAATCATTGAATTCTTTGGTCATTGTATCCTCTATTTCAAAAATGGTAAGTCTAAAATTGAAATGCCGGCTATTCTTTATTCAATCGGTTCTGGCGTGACCACGTGGTTAGTCGTCTATCTCAGTCTATATAACATGTTACTGAGCCTCATATGGTCATCAAAAGAACAGAAAGGCAAAATAAATAAAAGAATGATTTATTTATTTTTAAATTGACTAGTCTCGTTATTACATTAACTACTCTGGATTTTTTAATTATTGCTTACTGTTTTGAATACGCGTCAGAAATTAAAAGTAAGATTGTAATACGATATTTCAGGAAGTATAGAAGAAAAATATTTACAATGATTTTTTAAAATTTCTTTGAACTTATAAATCATCTTTTATTATCATGTTATATTCGGAAAAAAGAGGAATCGTATAGTAACCGTGAGAAGCACGGAAGACTAGCCCACAGTAAAATGAAAACGATAATTTCGTAATCGTTCAAATTTAATTATACATGCAAAATAAGGGAATAATGCCTATTACATCCGGTAGCATACGAGTACGAATAGCAAGACGTTAAGATCGAGGAAAAAGGTTAATAAGACGCTTTTTTTCGTTTACGGCAGCAGGAATAAAAAAAGAACGAAACTTTCGCCTAAACAATCGATTTATCTCGCGCGAGTTCCAAATCTATAGACTTCGTGGCGCGCGCAGCTTTCGTTTCACTGGAGAGGCGCGATTTCACCCGAACAATTGATCCCGATCGATTTTAACAATTGCTGCTACACTTCGAAGCCTCGAGCGGTTCCTGTAAAATAGAACTCGAGCCTCATTTTTTTCTCATTTCAACTCGAAATAGCTGCCCGTGGTGCACACTCAAAATTCATTGCCATGGTACTTTGCCTCGGTAAAAAGAAAAATTAGAAATAATGATAACGTGCATTATTCGATTCAAATTTATCGTCCAATAGAAAGCGCAAACCACGAATAGACTAATAATGGGCTGTTAAATTTTCGACTCCTTATATACCTTTACCGAGTTGCACACAATGCTAATACAGTCCTCATGCTAATGCGAGCGACTGCGCACGCGCAGTCAGTGAAAAAGGAAGAGCCTGCAAAACAGCGGCAGTCAACATAATAGATCCATTAATCAAGAATATTACTCTTATTTCCTCTTTACGTCCGCGCCAAATTAGATTGATTATGCAAAAGCCCCATAAATAAGTCAAAGTACTCCTGCAAGTCCATAAATCAGCGTATGCGCGGATCATTAAAGCACTCGGGAATCCTTTTTCCCGCGTGAATTGAATGGGCAAGAGCCGAGGCGCGGATAACATCGGCAATGCGCGTCAAACATTTACGAGACGCGTGTCCGACCAAAGAGAGAGAAGGAGAGAAGGTCGATTCACCATTGGAGGACTGCCGTGTCGACATTGACACCCTTCCACGCGGTTCGACCAAATTTATCCTCGCTTTAGTTATTTATTTCTTTTAACTTTACTGGTTATTATAATTTTTAAAATTATTATAATTTAAAAGGTTATTATAATTTTCATTAATCTATTCATTAAATAGAAATTTATTAATTAATTAAATTTAAACATTACAAATAAACATCAAATTTCACGAAATTTTAGAAATTCATTTATATCATATTTTTTCTGCATTCTTTTATTTGGTAGTACTCGCGTTATTTTATTGTTAAAATTATTTTTTGAATGTTTTATTAAACGGGCATAGCCCTTACAAATAAATCTATAAATTTCATTAGCGCATAAAAATTTCCAAATAAAATACAATATTCTTTAACAATCAGAAGGTACTAGTGAAAGATCTTATCATACTTTGAACACACCAACATTCCATACAATATAACAGAAAGTATATGAAAAATAAATAAATGTTGCAATTTATGCTGCTATTTTCCAAAATACCCAAATATTTGAATTAATTAATCTTAATTAATTAATCTTATCGTATTATTCGTGCCATTACGAGATCAACTTCGATACAAAACTCTAAATAGAATAACCACGAGCTCCAAATGCGATAATCGATTTCTCAATCGCTACAAATTATCTACAAGAATTATTTTTATATTCCATTTGTAACAGTCGACTAGTAGCCCGACTAACGACCAAAGAAACAGACAAAACACAAAAATTTCGATTATAACAACAGATTATATTACCTAAAAAAAAAATGATTACAATTTAAAACAAAAACGCGAAACTCAATTCCAAAAGTGATTCAAGTTCGCGGCGAGCGAGGCTGTCGTCAAGGGACCGATCGGCGCGTTGAGCAAACAGAGAGCGACGATCGGCCGGGCGCAATTGTCCGCAGCCGCGAAACTAGAACTAATTACCCGGGACGGCGCGCGGCGCGGCCGCTTTCTAACCGAGCGAGTGACGCCAGGATCGCTCGGTCGAGTGTCCGAGCAGACAATATTCGCTACTCGCTTCCCCCTTTTTGCGCTTCGAAGTCTCGGATTAAAAAAAAAAAAAATAAAAAAAAAAAAAACACAAAGGCAATGGTCGGGATTGCAATTTGCACGGAATATAATACCGCACTAATACTTATACCGAATGTGTATTCGCGGAGAAACGAAGGAACGAACGATCGATCGGCCGGACAAGTGAGCCGCGACATTGCGTCACGTTATACAAGCGAACGGACTTCGCGCGGGGAATACCTATACGCGCATTTATCGAGGTTCTTGCGGCGCACTGGCCTTTAAGGTCGTTCGCTCCCTGCTGCCGATGATTCCGCTTCGGCTGCGATGGATGTGTTTTTTTTTTTTCAGCGATGCCGGATTTCGCGTTGCAACAGAAGGAACGTGCCAATTTTTTTTTTTAGTAATTTAATTTAATTGAATGATTGACTTGTGCCGAAATGCGGTAATAAAGTTTTTTGAATTTCGCGCTCTAAATATCTAGATTCGATAAAAAACGGATTTAGTGCAATATTAAAATTTCGCGCTCTAAATATCTAGATTTGATAAAAAAAAACGGATTTAGTGAAATATTAAAATTTCGCGGTCTGAAGTGTCTAAATTAAAAATAAAAATGGATCTAGCGAAATATTTGAATTTCGCGCTTTTTAATACTAAAAACGGATGCAGTAAAATATTTGAATTTCGTGCTCGCAGTGTCTAGATTTAGTGAAATGGGGTTACGACTTTTTTTTTAATAAAATATAGCTAAATCAGTATTTACGGATAATAGTTGTTTTAATGGTTGAATGATTCATTAGAAAGTATGAAATTTTTTTTTCAAGTTATTTGATTGCTATAAAAATACAATTTGACATATATTGAACATTCATTACTCACATTTCACTTGTATTGATATTATAGATTAATTTGCATCGCAACTAATATAACTGATTCTCTCACGAATATTTTGAACTTTTTTCTGCACTAAAGTAGGAAATAAACAATTATTAGAGTATGATAAATATAAAACAAAGCCATTTTCCCCTACAAAATTGTTTTATAAATAAACAAGCAATTTAATCCTAATTTCTCCTCGCGCATTTCATCATTCAATAAGGCAATTAGATTATCAAACATAATTTTTAGTAATAACTTCACGGTAAAGATAAACTTTTAACTGACCTATAGCGAATTGATTGTTACGCAACGATCGAGTAGAATCTTATTTAAATCCCCAATTCACTCATTTTACTCAATAATAAAAAAAGGAAATGCTCGACCGACAATTAGTTAACAATTATATTTAGAAATTATTGCATCAAAATGCCTATAGATACGCGGATATGATATTTTGCAATCAGTCGCGGAGTAACGAACGGATTTGCAAGTGTATCCCACTCAAATGTTGATTACTGCAGGCTCCTTTAGCAACAATTTGTAATAAGCTCCATTACCATCGCCTACAAAATGAAGTTATCGAACTGACCATTAGTGCGTTCTGTATACTTCCTAATTTGACAAAATCGAGTTTCTAACAACTTTAAACCTCTAAACAATCGCAATCATTAGCAATTTAACAAAAATCAGGGACACTGCTTGATATAACAAAATAATTAAATTGCGAGTTTCGTCACAATTTAATAAAATAAAATAACAATCGCAATCATTCAATTAGCAATTTAACAAAAATCAAGTGCGCACTGAACAGAATAACAAAAATTAAATTGCGCCACAGTTTAATAAAATCGATCCAAACAATCGCAATCATCCAATTTGACAAAAATCAGGCGCACTGAACGATAAAACTAAAATAATAAATTTTGAATTTTCATACAATTGAGTAAAATTATAAGCGCTGAACAAACAATAAAAAAAAATTAAATTTAAAATTGCACCACAGTTTAATAAAAATCCAAACAATCGCAATCATCCCATCAGCAATTTGACAAAAATCAGGCGCACTGAACGTTAAAACAAAAATAATAAATTTCGAATTTTCTCACAATTGAGTAACAGTAAGCGCTGAACAAACAATAAAAAAAAATTAAATTTCGAATCTTGCCATAATCCCGCGAAAAAGTGGGTCAGCAGAAAGGACGGGACGGTTTTAACCCTCGTATAGCCAGGAGCGACTTCTCCGGCGGTATCAGAGGCACCGGGGCGACCGGACAGCCGCAGAGAAAGTGGACCGTATCCGCCGCCCGTTGGGCAACGGCGACCGGCCGTAGAGCCTCGGCGGGCGAGTTGCGGCGCTCCGACCGATGTTTATTGGCGATTTTACGCGGCCACGCCTCTGGCGAGCGACTTTTCTTTATTCCAAACCGTCGCTCTGCTGGCCGCCTAGACTTTTCGGCCTTTTGTCCGCGCTGGTCTCGTTTAGCACGCGCAGGCGTGCGTACCAGCTGCTAACCGTAAATTTTGCGGGAGAGAAATCTGGGCAGTGGTTTTATCCACGGAAGCCGATTTATACCGATTTCTTGGAGATTTTCAGATCATTCAGTGTTATTGTACTCGTAGGAAATTGTGTGTTCTTTTTTTTAGCGTCGTAATTTACTTTTTACATTTACTAAGAAGATAGAGTGGAGCGCGCCATATTGCAGATTTGAGAATGATTTGAATAAATTGTTAGCATAAACAGAAATTCGGAATTTCAAATTTCGCGCGCTTCGTCTCGTTTGGCGGTTCACGTGATTTTGAGATCGAGATATGGAACTCGCAATTCAATAGATTTGGTTTGCCCAATTTCAATTTACTAGGAAAATTGAGGCTCGTCTTATTGCAGATTCTAGTACAAGAATTTTAATAGGATAATAAACAGTAATTTAGAAATTCAAATTTCGCGCGCTTTTCTCATTTGATAGATTCAGCTTGATCAATTTATCTAAAAGAACTATAAGCTAATCTTAATCCGATGATAACCACGTGCTTACATCAAAACCAATCAATTAATTAAGAACAGCTTCACATTAAAAGAGGACCTTTAAGAGAAGCAATTTAAATAATGAATATATTAAAAAGGCAAATCAGAAGTAATTATGATAAAGTCAAGAGAAAATGACTTTCATACTCACACATGTATTCATAAAACGCTTTTTATAACTAATACTAAACGTTTTTATAATTTACGTAACATCACATCAATTTCCTGCAATTATTTCATTATTTCATTAGAATAATAATAAATTTATACGTACCCATACAATTATGCATGTCGAACAACGCGTCCACGTAACACTCAAGAAAAATTCCGTATATTATTATATACTCAAACTCCACATCCTCGAAATTTCCTCATTTGAATAGCTCGCGGTGTGCCACCCTGTAAATCGCACTTCATTGTTCATTCAAGAAAAAGAGGTCCCGATCTATTATACCCTTTTAAAATCAGTTCACGGCGGGCAAAAAGGCGCGCGCACGCAGAACATTGTCCCGTCGGGTTTTTTCACCACCCCACCCACGATTAATTTTAACGTCGGTGCAGCGCCGCGCGGCGCGTACGTAAGTGAAAGGTGCCGACTTGGCGAGCGCCCGATTCTTTCGTTGAATAAACAAAGGATTACGCGCGCCGGCCCGCAAGTCTCGTTACCTTACATTTTTTATTTCGCGAGAAACGTAATTCGCGCCCGCGATCGCGTAATTGTTGCACCGACGTTGGGCGGGTCTCTGAGGAATTTACGCGGCGGCGGCGGCAGCCGTATGGAGATCGCCAGATAATTGCCGTAATGAAGAGAGTCATTATTGTCCCATTACGGGCCGAGGCAGTTCTTCGACTGGAAATTGTCCGTTGACAGTAGAAAAATTTACCCGCTGAATTTTCTTGTTGATTGAGTGAATTACACCGCACTGTCTCTTTTACACAGGAAATGTTTTTATTTATTGTATTATAGGTTTTTTCTTTTGGTATAAACTAAGGAGATGGTATTTTACGATCGCGTTGATTGAAGACAAATCCCCCTGGTGGCAAAGATAAGCATCTTTTGGCCACAAGTTAGCTATAATATTTTATGATTTATTAACATTTTCACTAAATAACGCGGTAAAAACGCGACGAATTTGGAACATATTCTGACTAGGATATGCTTAATTACCTGCTTAAATGAAAAATGCACTTTTAGTAGAAGAAGAATTAGTATGTATCAACCTGTTGAGCTAAAAGTTATGTTGTATAGGCGCAATGTTGCGAGAAAAACGAAATAAATAAAAGAACACATTTTACTTGTGCCTACAGATAATTATACTGTAGCTTTAAGGGGATGTCAAAGTCATGGATAGGAATCTAAAATACCGATTTTGACATTTTCGTAATTATTTAAAAAGAAACCAACATTAAAAAAAAAAAAAAACACTCTGTAGTGCCTTCCGTAATGTTGCAAAGAATATATTCTGATTTCAATTTCAAGTCATTTCATTCAAAACTCTAAGAGAAAAATGGGTTGAAAAATTTGTAAATATTACGTACTAATGTAACATTTTTAAACCCATTTTTCTTTTAGAGTTTCGAATGAAATGACTTGAAATTGAATCAGATATTCTTTGCACCACTACGGAGGACATCGCAAAGTGTTTTTTTTTTTTTACAATTAATTATAGTGTTTAAATAATGAAGAAAATATCGAAGTCAGTATTGCAGAATCCTAACTATAGGTTTTACATTTCGTTAGAAGATTAGCTGCCCCTTAAAATTTTTACTAGGAAACTTTTAATCTCTAAGCCATAATACACTTTATAATTTCCACTATAGAAAATCTATATCTATACCCTACAAATCTGTTACCACTTTATTCACGAATCTGCACCATAATTAGTGCTTGATCACCACAAAGATATTGGAACAGCGAGAAAATCGTCACTTCGAGCAAAAAAAGTTTCCCGTTGTACATAAAAGAACCGCATGAAAGACTTAAAGGCGACAAAAGGAGCCGATAGAGACAATAAGCGACAGGTGACTGTTGTGACAGACAGAATTGTTGACGTTTTTGCAACGGGGAAAATCCTTTGGGCTCGAAGTGATATTTTCTAATTTGAGACGCACGCGTAGACGTAGCCTGTAACGAGAGAGCACGAATAATTTAAAAAAAAAACATTAAAGAAAACATGATCGATTCATCCATTTGAAACGAATGAGAAAAAAGCGGAGGGCCAACCGTCAAGTGTGTTTTCCAGGCTCTCGATCGGCTGATGGTGGTCGAGGCGGACAAGGAGTCCGCGCTGAGGAGCAAGCGGACCATCGGACTGCTGCGGCAGCTATTCCCCGACATTTCCAAGGTGAGCGAACCCGCGCCATGTGACATGTCCATCACAACGTCCCTGTGCTCTTCTTCTTCTTCTTCTTCTTCTTCTTCCATATCTCTTTTTTCAGCATGTTTGTTTCTTACCTTCTTCATTATCGTTCTTTTGGACTACTATATATACACATTTTTTTTATTTAAATGGAATTTGATGATTATTCTGATAATTGTCCTTGTTTTTTCGTTAATTTTTTTTTATCGAATTTAATGATCAAAGACAGAGTACAAAAAAATCGGTATTATCCAGAATAGCAGCCTGCAATCAAGAGTTTAAAATACTATTTATATTCAAGAATTTTTTTATGAGAAATTTACTTCGTTTCTTTTCTTATCAACATTTTGAACTTGACCGTGTAGATATACTTATCTCTTATATTGTACTTACTCAATATACTGCGTGATGAAGTAAGAAAACTAGAATCTGTTTACCGATTTTTCGATTTTTATTATTATTATTATTTTTGTAGTAGTAAGCTATTAAATGCACTATCTCCAATTCTCAAAATTACATAAAATTCATGAACAGGCCTACTGCGCGTACGGCGTGAAAATTTAGCCAGTCAAAACCCAACAAATCACCGCGGCTGCATACACTTTCTCATTGGAAACATGAAAATGAATTACGAACGTACCCGCCTTCTTTCCGGGCAGCGGCCATTTATATTTACCGATAAAATGTTTGAATAGCTTTCTCAATATTAAACAACTTATGAAGAAAAAATACTAACCGAGTATACATGTGTGGGATATTTCAGGACGAGTGAGTGGATCAAAAATTGGTTCATTTGAAACTTTGAGATCCGCAAAAATAAATTTTCAGAGCTCAACATCTATAAATTAGCTAAAGACTTTTAGCTTTTTAATTTACCCTTTTTTATCACAAAATTTATGAACTTCATATTTTATTTACTCTTGTATGGAAAAAAATCTAAAGATAATTTGTGACCAATTTACTGTAGAACTTGTCGGAAATTTTGCAAGTCTTAATTTAGCTTACCGTATTTTATTTTATTCAATAAACAGGAATAAATCTTTTAAGACCTGCACAACGAAATAAAGTCTCTAATAAATGCCATAAGTGCAAAATCAAAAGTTTATAGACAAAAATGTTGAATATATAGATAATAAGGTTGAACAAAAATTTCAAAATATTGTTTAAATGACTTAATGAGTTAATATTTTTATTATATACCTCTAATGTTTTTATAATAAAATTGCTATTATAAAAATATTAGAAGTTATTTAAACAATATATTGAAATTTTCATTCAACCTTGTTAAGAGAGTTTTAAAAAAATATCCCTTTAAATATCCCACACATGTAAATAAATATACATATAAATATACGATAAAATAAAATTGGAACAATTAAACAAATTTATTGTTAAATAAAAAAAAAGAACAAAATCTCGGAAATAGTTGAACTTCAACAAAGTATTTTATGAATACAAAAAAATTATTTAATTGGCCCTCGTAAAAAAAGAAACAAAATCATTTTAAATTACTAATTTATTTTTCAAACGCTAAATCGGTTAGAGT
Source organism: Sycophila texana (assembly GCA_035582955.1). Taxonomy (NCBI): domain Eukaryota; kingdom Metazoa; phylum Arthropoda; class Insecta; order Hymenoptera; family Eurytomidae; genus Sycophila; species Sycophila texana. Next base: position 14,490 of record JAWWEN010008940.1, on the reverse strand, counting down.
GAAATGGAGTTAAATTTGACTCCATTGGAGTGAAATTTTCATTCGAAGTTTAGATTGAAGTTCACTCCCACGATTAGAGTGAAATAGAGTAATTTTTTCATTCAAATCTAGAAACTAAGAAAATTTCACTCGTGTAAAGTGATTATTTCACTCTTCTAGAAAAATTTTCAAATTTAAATCTATATGAATGAATTAACTCCAGAATGACTCTAAAAAAGAGTGAAATTTCACTCTAGCCATTTTAGCGTGCAGTATACGTGTACACCCCCGGTCCTCCGATTTTCAGTCCACCCGCCGAATCCGAAAACGACCACCAGGCGAAGAGATCCGACGGGGAGTCCGAGCGACTCACGATCGCCGCGGCAACGACGGATGCGGCATTCCTGACGTGAAAGCCCCCCGCGTATTGTGCGACGTTTTCGCCGCGCGCGGTTCTCGGCTCCGCCGGCGCCACGCGAACTCATTACGCGCCTCGCCGCGGGCATCTCCCGCCGCGAAAGCGGAAGAGCGCGGCGCTCGCGAGAGTTTCCGTTCTGCCGGTGCATGCGCGATTTTACCTTCGCTCGAGCGTGAACGGCCCGACCGGCCGATCCGACGGACTCCTTCTCCCTGCGGCTGGAGAGAATCCGATTTGTTCTCGCGTTTATTTAGCCTCGCTGCTCCTTTCTCGCTTCTGTTATACTAACCGCGCTTGAGTATTTTAATTTCGTGAAATTTTTTTTTTATATTATTCTCTATCGCTTCGCGTAACGATAGGCACGCGTAACTTGTTATAGCGCGGCGAGGCTTTTATTTCTTCTTATGCAAAGTATTAATGACTCGATAGATCGAATTAGATAGATATCTTATACAATGAAGAGGTATCGTTTTGGTAGGCGAGTTTTCTCGTAATTGAACGATTATACATTTTTAATTTGAGCGTTGTTGCTTGTTGAGTGATGATGATGATCTTGCATATCAATTATATAATGTAGATCTATGTATAATTTAATTTCAAATTATTTAATGACTTTATAAAAAAAAAAAACTTTTTATTGTATATATTTATCAATTTATTAATTTATTTTTAATGGCGGTTAAAAAAATAATTGTCGGGTAGTTTCTAAATGTAAAGAAGTAATTTATATATTATTTTTTTTTTTAATTTTCTATGCTTTTTTTCATAATGATACAAAAAAGCCTTTAGACGACTTAGTCACTGAAGGAAGTTCTACCGGTACATAAGTAGTTAAAACAGCGACTATGAACTAACACACGAGTATAAACTAGACCAAAGTTAATTTGTTTAGAACATTTTTAAAATGTTCAAAAAACGAAAATACAGTACATTCGTCCCATAATATTTTTCCCATCATTTTAAAATTAAAAAATAAAAATTAAGGAACTATTAAAAACCAAAACAAATCTCCATCAGTGCCATTTTTTAATAATTTGCTTAGCTTTATTTAATCCCTTACTTACAAATAAGGGTTTAAATTTCTGTAAATCTGCAAATTAAATCCTGTAAATCTATAGATTAAATTCTGTAAATCTGTAAATTTTCGTTAGATTTTTCGTCATTATTTTGAACTACTTAGTACTTAGAACCTCTTTAAAATTCCGGTAATGCATCAATAACAAAACTAACGTTGACAATAGATCTGCAAAAACCTTCTAATTAGCACCGGTTCAAAAGAGCAAAAAGAGTAAAAACTCCACGATAAAAAAAAGACAATATCCGCAAGTACTAAAAACAAAGAAGAAGACTCGTCGTTTAAGCGCAGCGGAAGTACGCTCAGGGAAATTTCACGCCCGTGAAACACTAAAATACACCCATTAAAACACTAAAACCGTGTCCCGTGCCTCAACCTCTTCCTATCAACAACCTTCCCAAGCGAACAAACGAGGAGCAAACCGAAACAAGAACAAATACAAAAACAAAAAAGAAGATGAAAAAATAGAGCGTCTCGTAAAATCGTTAAGGAGTCGGGTCGCGCGGGTGTCTCTCTTCCTTCCGGCGGCGACGCGTTGCATTTTCTCAGCGCCTCGCTCGGCCGCGCAAAAAGCGTGTCTGGGATCGATAAGACAGCCTCGGCGCTTCGCAAAAGGCACGCGCTTTTCCCTCGTCGAGGCGATTCACCTCGCCATTGTTTTCCCTATACATGCATATATAGTATACGTATATATATACTACTATGTATATACTATGTCTATATATATATATAATATACTCGCGTGCGCGCATCCGATTTCACACATCGCCGCTGCGCGCCTTACTTACCGCGCGATCTACTCTCGCCTCTTTCGCAAAAATTCCGTTATCGCGGGGGTATCTTTTCCTTCGACCGGTGGATAATGAGTGTATACGTTACCGCGGGTTCTCGCTTCTCGCATTTCTAATTTATCCTTTTTTTCCTCGCGTTTAATTAGTCCGCGCGCAGCGCTGAAATATCGCGGGTAACTGAATTATTTTTGCAACACTCTTTTACCGGGGAATTAATTTTTATGATATTGCGACGGCTTAACCGTTTGCGCCGGAAACAGTTCCGCAATATTGTGCTGGTTAAATTAAATAAAAAATGAGCCTGGTGGTAATCGTCCGGCACTCTGACGTCAATGAAACGATTTTTGAATGACTGTTTTCTTATAATGGTACTAGCAAAATCCAACGCGCTTCGCGCATCCTCTTTTTTTATTCGTATTTTACATTTTTGACGTAATACATTTTTCGGAATCCATATCTTAATTAATCTATTCTGAGATCTGATTCTGAGCATAATCTTATAATAAAATATTTTCAGCAAAATAAGTTATAATAGTGTAAAAATTACAACTTAAAATGATCCGCGGTAAAGTCCGTCAAAGTGCAATGAATGCAGCTAAATCGACGAACAATTATAGCAATTTATTATAAAAAGATAATTGTGCGTAAAAATTTATGTACCAGCATTGAACTCATGACACTCATTACACTTTCAATTTCCGATCGAGCGGCGCGTTGATCAATCGCTATCAACTCGATTCCGCCCCCATTTGGATCGGCGTTCTGAAGCCCATTATTTCAACGCTCCCGCGAGTGTTATTATAGCAACAGTGCTATTGCAAAATAAACCTGCAAAAAAAACGATACCCGCACTGTTTAACCAGTATAAGCTTTTAAACGGGAAGTATATATATATATATATATCAAGCTCGATATCAATGATTACGTGGCAGTCCTATTATGTAGTTTTGTAACTTTTTCAAGGATACATTGTGAACTTCTTTAAAAAAAAAAATCCGTGCAATTTCATTTTCATGTTTCTAAAACGCCTTCGTTTATTGAACCCCAATTGTTCTGATCAACGCGTCTATTATATCTCCACGCGATCTACAATTTCTGTATCAAACTTTCTACTATCGGATTGTCTGTAACTTACCAAAAAAAAGCTGATTGAAATCGATTATAGTTGATTAAAATTTAATTGATTTGAATATTGAATCTAAATAGCGAAACATTTTTTATATGTTATTTTATTTCGATCTATTAACGAGATTCTATTAACAACGACAGATGTCGATTAAAAAAGATTAATAAAAGAAATTGAATGAAATTAAGGCTTTATTGTTTTCAATGGAAATCTATCGTTTTTAGCATGATATTAATCGAAATAAAATGTAAAAATTGGTATTCAAATTCACGATGAAATTTTAATAGATTTCATTCTACATTTTTTTAGCAGTCTATTTTCTTTTTCGCATTTCTTACAAGAATCACATTTTTCAAATTCCCCCCCCCCCAAAAAAAAAAAAAAATAAATAAATAAATAAGTAAATTCAATCCACTGAAAACATGAATAACACACGCTTTTCCGCATCGCGCATTTCAATAGGAAAATGTACATTGTTCGCCGTGAGCTCCTATTCTAATTCAGTGTGCGTACGCGGCGTAATAAAAGACGCGCAAAATTGCAAAACCTCGACTTTTCCGATGCGCCGCGGGCTTCTATACGGAGGGGAAAACCTCACGCGGTTGCCGCAAGTCCGCACTTCGCTATTCCCCAAAGCGCGGAGATTCGATGAGGAAACTTTGAGTTTTATCGGACGGCCCGTCGGCACTTGGCAGGCGATTCGATTTGAGGTCGACGGGGCGACTCTAGCCATGCGATACCTGACAAAAATATATCCTGCGGTTCTGTGCTTTTTGAATGCATCGGTCGGTCTGATCCTCGATTTTTTTTTGTCTCCCGTTGTTACTAGGCTGAGCGTGAATTATTGCGATAGCGGCTGGAAATTTGACTGACGGCCGATAATTTCGAAAGAGTACAATCACTTTGTTCTCTTACTTTTACTGTTGTCGCTAAAATGAATATTGTATTCTTTTTTTTATGTCTTAAAAAAACTGACGTGTTGATAAATGTCAGACTGCTTTGAATTGATTGTTAATTATATTGTTTGATAAAATGAAAACTCAATTTTATTCGAACAGTATACAAGCATTAGTCAAAGTTACTTACTAGACATCTAAATCTAAAGATACTAATCGTTGAATTTATGAAAAAACTACAATTAGTAAAAAAAAGATCTTTACCATTTGATAAATATTATAAATTTTATATATATTATAAATATTATAAATATTTGATAAATAAAGTAAGATACCATTTGATCATTTTCTCTAGTTTTAGAATTTTTTAAGACTATCCAACACCTTCAAATTTTCTTCATAAAATTACCTGAAAAAAAAAGAAATTTCAATTGATAAAAATAATTAGATAAGGTCATTTATTTTGATGCAATCAAATTTACATACAATATCCTTATCTTCTCCATATTTCTGTCAATTGAAATTTCTTTTATTTACCAGATACTTAAACTTACTGAACTTCAGAAGGTATAAATGACAAACATGAAAATATATAAGCATATGTTATTTACCAGTCACCATCTGATCAATGAATTTTCTTACTACATTTCAATTTATTTTCAATTCGTTACCTACATACATACATGTGATAAAAAAAAACCAAGGAAAATGACTCCAAAAAAAAAATCAATCAGTGCCTCTCATCTAAAAAAATGTACAGAAGACCCAGCAACCCCATCTCAGTCTCGAACCTCACCGTCACGAAAAAAAAAACACCAAAATCTCTCCGGCGCTACGAAAACTTTGAGGAAAAGCACGTTGGGCGCCAGGAGAGAGAATCCATAAGCGAGTCACCATCTGGTCATCGAGAGTACCGAGAAACTGTCTAATTTTCTAGATGATCGAAGACAAGGTCAACGGTGTAATCGGCGAGGTCTTTAAGATCTTCGGTCCGGTGGTGATAGGCGGTCTGCTGCGCAACAACAACGCAGGCGACGATGGCGCTGGCTCGACTGGCGCCATGAAGGAGACCAGCGGCTCGACCGTCAGCGTGAAGAATCCCTTCGACGACGATGACGACGTCAAGAGCTTCATCGACGACGACGATTTCTTCGACAAGCCCGTCGATAAGGACGTCGGATCAAAGATTTCCCTGCAGTTGCCGGAGATAAAGGGCGAGGAGGCTAGTTCTACCACCCCCGCAGCAGCTGAGGCCAAGACCACTGCGCCTAGCACTGAGAGCGTCACCGTGAACGATGTTGATTCATGAAGATAATTGAAGTTTTGCAATGGGAGATGAAGATACACAGTTGTTAAAGACGTTTTCTTCTGGAAAGATTTGGTGTGAAAAGTCGAACGGAAGTTTAAAAAAAAAAAAAAAACATTGGTACGAGGAAATGATCACACCAGTTTTTTCCGAATAGCATTACCTGTTGATTAGTTTAATTAAAAAAAAAAATTATTTAAAATCAAATGCTAGCGCTTCCAAAAACAAAGGGGAATCAAATTGATAATCAAATGAAAAATCAAATAATTAGTTAAAATGTTAAAATCAAAGTATCAATCAATCAAATAAGGAATTAAATAATTAATTAATATAAAAGAAATTATTTATTGATTTTAATCAAACAATTAAATTTAATCAAACAAGAATCAAAAAATTTAATGATAATGATGAGTATATTTATAAGTATATAGTTAATCAATTCATTATCGAGAATGAAATTGATTGATAAAACGATGACAATCAAAATATTTTTATACCAATAAAACAATTTGTGTTTTACAATTTTTTGTTCCACATGTTTTTTTTTTTAGAAAATTTGCAATAGAAAATATGCCCTAATCATACAACATAAGTTTGAAAAGTACAAATGACATGCAGATTAAACTATAGAAACAGAAAAGTATCAGTATTAATAAAATGAGCTTACATTGCGTTTACAAAAATTTGTTTAGCATTCGAACCAATCACAGAAAGATTTGTATCGCTAAAGTGGAAAATACGGATTTATTCAGTAAACTAATTTTACGAAAAGTACTGTTTATGCACTCCGCACATTTGAAACAGTTGCGTGAAGTGTTATTACCTTGTCATACTCTCTCTCTTTAGTTAATTTTATCTTATTTGTTGATGACAGAACATTTCGCTATATGCACCTCGTATTGTACTTTGTTCCATCAGCACATTTTTTTCACTTATCTCCATAATCATATCTTTCGAGCAATTTTCTTTTTCAGTATACTTTTTAAGTCTTTTTATTCCAAATAGCATACAATTTGTTATTTTATAATTTATTCAATGTTAGCTCTCTTTAACTGTTTTACATTATATTATTTTATTTTATTTTATTATTAATAAGTTTGAACTTTTTTTAACATCCTCCTCTCATTTTCGAACGAAAGAATTTCACTTTTTCATAACTGTCGTACCTACATGTCGGAGAAAATCTTATTATACATATCTTGATCTTCGCCTTCGCGGGACAATGTGTTGCAAGATTTTTTTTCGGAGTCCTAACTCCTTTTACACTTCACTTTCATTTTCTACTCGCTGCACTCGTGTTATATATTTTTTTAAACCCATGACTAAACCAATAAACCAAAGTATGCGAGTTACACCTTAAAAGTCGCGTTTCATTAACAGAATACAGTACAACGTAGTTATTAAATTCAGATTCAAATCAAATGAAATATGAAATTATGAAATGTGTCCTACATATATAACAAATGTGTAAGCGTGTAAAATTTATGTTCTATGTGTTCTGTATTAACCCATGTTAAGTGATTATAATTTTTAGTTTGTTTCCTCTTTTTATACTACTCTATGTATACTTCTGAGTTCGGGAGAACGAAATAAACAATGAACTAAGATTAAACGACTTTATTATTTTTTTTTTTTTGTTAACAATTCTTGCTGACTAATCCTCCGCAGTAATCATAGACTCTTGCAAAAATAAACTGCTGAAATTATTGTACATGTAAAATTAACCCATAGTTCTTACTCCTCATAACAAAGTAGCCGTAAGTAATAGAAATAAAGGTAAAGAAGGTGAAAAATCGAAGGCTTATACCACTAGACCCAAAAAATCTTGCATCTCTGGGTGGCTGCAGTCCTATCAGGTACTTCGGTGCAAAACAAAATTTTAATAAACAGGCGCAACAAGACGGACACACGGAGAGTGCCGACAACTTCTGCCACAAGTGACGCCGAATCGTGCATGACTGTACGTCAATGTAAAGAACAATAATTTTATCTCTCGCTAATTTATTTTTATCTTCTCTGTCTCTCACAACTTCGCTCATCGATGAACGTGCGATCGTCTTTTTTTTTATATACACTGAAAAAAATAGTAGAGGAAGGTTTACAATAAATTTTGTAAAATAGAGCTGTCCCTATCTATAAAAATTGCAGTTTGTCCAAAATTACTATAAACTAAAAAATTTGGACAAACTGCAATTTTTATATTAAAGCCTGTCACCATCTTAAAAAATTTATTGTTTCCCCTGTTATTTTTTTTATATCTTGCCTCTCAAGCACATTCGTGCATCTCAGTGTCTATATATCTGTTGCGTCATTCCAGCTCACGGTTGCTTACACTACTGCATCTGCGACTGTCCTTTGCTAGTTTAGGCTTGCCGCCTTGAAAGTGCTAGAAAAACTAGACTGATTAAAAAAAAAAAAAAGAAAAATTTTCCGTTTCTTTTAGTCCTTTTTAACCATTTGACCTGACCTGTGCGGGGAAAAAAATCTGCATACGCTAATTAGAAAAAAAACGTCCTATACGCGCTTAAAGCAAGTATGTTAATATCTTCGCATCAAGAGGCATAAAAATGATTATACTGACGGGTGCAGATTACATTAAAAGAAACACTGAGTCTAATAAACTATGTTTGCTCGACTGGATTATAATGTGACCAATAAAATAATGTTTATATTTCATTTAAAAAGAAAGAAAACTAAAATTATTAGCTTTTGCTTATGCTGCATATTGAAAAACGTTGCGAAATTAATAATAATACGAGACCTAAACTAGCAAAATCATGAAATTACCTATCAGATTATTTACTTTATTATTTACTATGTTCTATTAACGCTGTGCAATCATACATACTGAATGATGCCAACATCGTGAACGTACCGAAACGCTACACACGGTGCATCCTCCCAGAGCAAGGAAGGACCTTTCTATTTAGGGTTTAGGCCATTTCTATTGGGAACCATTGAGTATAATAAAAAAAAAAAGATAATTATACGAAATACTCCATCATTTATATCAACGCATATATATATAACGAGGTCATCGTTGCAGAATCGGTAGAAGCATCGCGCATCGATCGACTCGATACATTATTTTTTCTCCTCTGTGCTCTTCAAAGTGATTAACTCAATTTTTCACGCTCGCCAATTACGAGACTTTGCGCGAGTCTAATTATATACTGCTACTAAATCGCAGAGTAAGAGCTCCTTAGAGCAGCATTAATTCTGTGACTACTCTGTTTAACCAGAATTTTTTCTGCTTTTTCATTAAGTTTTTTTGACAAAAATATTTTTACAACCTTTTTTTCTCGTCTCTCATTTATGTATCTATAAATTATTGCGAAATACAACATATTACATGCACATACATGTATACACTTGTTTTAATTTAACTGCCATCAATGGTCACTTTTCCATTCAAAAGGTTACATGTACCACGACATGGAGACATCGCTTTCTCGAACGAAACATTTGACATTTGGCTGTGCTTGACATTCGCCTTTCAATGCTATCATTAAATTACGCAAAAGAAAAATCGTACAAAAATTGAATGTATATTTAAGTTTTCATTCGAGCGTATGTCAATCACGCGCAGAGAAAAATTCTATGAGGCTTATATGTAATTTATTCATTAATTTTTTTCGATGTATTTTTTTTTAGTTAATATTTAAGATATATTATTTTTTTAGCTAATATATAAGATAGTACTTAGTCGTGATAGAAAAGTTATTTTTAATTTTCGTATCCGTCTACGTTACGCAAGAACACCAGACGCTAATAAGAAAAAAAGAACAAAAACATTAATAATGTGTCTACGTAAATTATCCACTAACTTAAATTTTCTGATGATTTACAAAATACACATGAGTTGAGATACTTAGCACTAAGTACGTCTGATCAGAACGAGACTCCGCGAACCAGAAAATAAAAGATTTACTAGATTCTAACAGTTCAACCTTCCAGATTTTCAATAACCCAAATCTCATAATAATTACTTTGCAAAAAAGAAAGGTATTTACTCAAAAATTGACTTAAAATTAAAAGTAAAGTATCAACACATTCTACATTATACAAAGAAATAAAACGTGTCAAATTAAATTTTTCCCCGCCTAGAATTTTTCTCTGTACGACCCACGCACACCACCATACACATTATACACGATTAAAAAAAAAATCAGCATATATATCAGCATAGACATTTAATTCACGCCCGTCGGATGAATTTGTAGGACGTGAATCCGGAGGCGAGCGAGACGAACCAAGTGGTGAACGAGGCGGACGGCCACAACGAGGCCGAATCGCAGAACAACGAAGTGCGGGTGCAGTTCGCGGACGAGACGCCGAGCGTCGGCTCGAACGACGCGTCCGAGGGTGAACTCGCGCCGCTGGACGACGTCGACGCCAGCGACGACGAGAACCGCAACAAGAGGTTCCTCAACTTCGGCTTCGGCGCCTCGGCCGGCAACGGCGCCGGCGGCGGCAGCGGCGGTGGATCCGGCAACTTCCTCTTCGACATCATCAGGGTAAGCTCGCCACGACGGCGATTTTTATTATGTATATAAATTTTTCTGGACTATTTAGAAAGATGAGATTTTGTATTTTTTTTTTATTTTTTTTTTTTTTTATTATTATTTAAACTTATCTCAACGTTTATTGATGTACACTCAACGGAACTCAATTCGGTAGGATTCGATGTAAATGTGAATAAGTGAAGTTCAATCATATGCTTGAATTATTATTTCATTAATATTAAAAACCCGTCCACTTATTGAATAATTATGTAGAATTCTTATATAAGAGATTTATTTAAAAACTTACTTAAACGTGAAATCCGTGAATTTCACTTATATTACATTTAGAGAGTCCGACGTTGATTATAAAAACAAAACAAAAATCTTTTGAGTACATTATTTTTTTTTGTCAGATAAGTTTTAAATATCGATATTGAATTTTTATAAAACAACCCCAAGCTTTTTACATCTGGTATGTGAAAAAGCAAAAAAAAAATGCTTCTAACGAATTTTATTTTCAGCTGCGAATTTCATTAGATCTTTGTACATTCTAAAATCAAAAAAAGAATTGAGAAGGTGATATTTATTAGTTAGCCGTCAGGATTAAAAAAGTATATTAATTCTGCACTATTAGACTTGCATAAAAAAAAATAATTTTCTGTCGAAATATCGAGAAAAATAAAAGATTCTTGCTTATCCACATTTTTATCTAATTGTAAGATTTCAAGAAAAACTGGTCACTTTGATATCGTTGTTTCGAAAAAAAGACTCCACTCTACTTCTCTATTAATAGTACAAAAAAAGATTTTATTTTTTTATCTATACTCTCTTGCTATCTATACTCTCATTAATCAATGTTTTATATCTACGTTTGCAATGCTTAAAAGTCTAATTACGTATAAATACCTTAAAGGAGCAAAAACACGCGTGGAAAAGTAGAATCGTAAACTACGTCAAGTACATAATAATCGTCAAAGTTTCGCCGTGCACAGGGAGCTTCCGCTTATTATCATATCAAAGGCGCTTACGGATGAATGGCTCACGCGCGCGAAAAGATCAGTAGTAACAGATCGGCAACGGTCGGCCATCGACGGTGAAAGTCGTGGATATCATACTCCCTCGCGAATTCTCTCCGTGGCTTTGTCTTTGAAAAAACACTGACCGATTAAAACAGTTTTTTAGTCACTAATTATTTCATTTTTTTAATTAATTATTATAAATTATTATTATTACTATTATATACCTATTTATTTGTATTAATTAGCTTCAATTGCTTTATTAAACGTATATAATAAAACCAAACGAAATAATTACACGATTACGTAAGCGAATTATTCGAATTTATTTATTTGTTAATTTTTGTAAGGGCAAAATACTCTTTTTACAACAGTAAATATGAAAGTAGAAGAGTATGAATTAATTTTGGAAAACACTAACGAGTTAAACAATATTTTATTCACTAATTATATTATTTCTTCAATTAATTATTATTATTATTATTATTATTATTATTATTATTATTATTATTATTATTAACTATTCATTTTTATTCGTTAACTTTGATTCTTTCATTAAACATAACGAGAGTGGAGTAAGTAATTGAACCATCATGTAAGCGGATAGTACGATTTTTTTTCTATGAAATAATTTGGCAATTACATGAGCGCGAAGTACGAATAAAAATTTTACTCGAAACAAGATATAATACAAACGAATTGGGCGTTTATTATTCTTTTTCACGTCTGCACCTACATCACAGATTTCAGAATAACAAAAATTGCCGCAGACCAATTAGGCTACCTCGTAAAAGATAGATTTGAAAAGTTACAACTATTATTCTACCCTCGCATTATTTAATTAAAGACAACACAACAGCCAACCATTCAATTTGCAACTACACAAAAAAAATACTCTTTCTTCAATTACCCTCCGACAAATGCACCCGCGAAAAATCTTTAAAAAAAATGAAAAAACAAAAAAAATCTCCTGGCGAACCGCAATTTTGATATAAACCCATTTAATAACCGCCTGTTGACCGACGAAATGAATACGTATTAAGCGTAGTAACGGTTTTCGCAACAATCGCGGCGGAAATAAAAAAAATGTATAAAATAACGTTCCGCGTTCGCTGACGTCTATAAATACATATATTCCTACACATATATCCATATGTACTATATACATCCATATATACATACACTCGCCGGACATTGATTCCGATATAGAAGGTTTTTTAAAAAATGCACGGTCGCATGAAAATTTGGAGTTTCGTATTAAAAATTTAATAATTTGTGTCAAAAGTTTTAATTAAAATTTCCAGCGGAAACTATTAAATTTTTGAGACTTAAACTAGCGCTATATTTCAAAACTCCAATTTTTAATGCGATGTTACATTTTTTTTAAAAACGTTCTATCAGAAGCAATGTCCGACGAGTGTATATACAACATACGGCGTGCAATACATACGTACAGACATCAAACACCATCTGCGTAAAAAACGCATATATATAGCGACAGACGAAAAATCTAAGGCGCGCTCGCGGAATGTTCCCGCGGCCAGCGATTGGTCGAGCGACTTTTCGCGTTTTCTTTTAGCCGCGGCCTCTCTCGCACGCCGCTGACCGTATTACCGATCCGCGACATTCTAAAACGCGGCTCAACGAACTCGCCGGACTGTCCCGTAGGCGCAGTCGCCTGTAATGTCGCCTCGCGACAAGAGAGAGAGAGAGAGAGAGAGAGAAAGAAAAAAAAGGGGAACGATTGCCTATACTCTCCTGGCGGACTTTTCTGCGGATGTTTTTGCGACAGTCATTACCGGTAATTTATATTGGCGTCTAAGTGCGGGGTGTCGAAAATAGCGGAGGAACAGGAGGTTTCTTCCAGTGGGTATATTATTTGAGTGCGTTATGGCGATAGTCGATGAATATTCTGTGTGCCATTGTTGCGCCGATTCTTTCGACACTCGAGGATTCGACAAAAAATCATTTTTTTTTTATTTTGGTCATAGCTTAGCTGCACTGAGAGAAGAACATTTTTAATTTAAATTTACTTGTATTTTATAGAGAGTAATGGAAAACTTGGGTAAATAAAAGAAATCCATTATTTCCATGTGATGTAGAATATTTGAAAATTAATCGACTAGTATTTCTTCTTTCAAGTGTGCGCTCAGCTGAAAAGTGCAGGCTTTTTCACTTCTCTTTTCGATTTTCGATGTGAAAATTTGTTTTCTGAATTGAACTGGTTTCTAATTGAACTTTTCGAAGCCTTACACCTCGTTCGATTCGATTCGGAGTAAAAATTTAGTCGATAGAAAGTAGTCCAATGGACTGTTTTAAGAAACGATAAGCAAAATTACTGAGGGGAGGAGAAAATGAGTGATACTAAATATACATTTTGCGAAGGATATTTCGATGCGACAACGACTTGTCTGACATGAAAACTTCCAGTAACAAATTAGAAAAGAAATATTTATCCTCCGAGAGGATGAAAATGTCACTTTGTTCTGAAAGACAAATCGTTGTTGCGAAATAGTGTCAAGTGCATTTCGTACGCACGGTAAGAAAAGAAAATGCAGGTAAAAAAAGGAACCTTCGAAGATGAGCAAAATAACGTATGCAGCGAGGTACGCGTAGCTGTGACTAATAAAATCTTTACAGCCAGTGGTGGAGAAAACGATGGACCGTTATGAGGTCTCCTACTTAAATTGAACATTTTCCATTGTGCAGGGGTGCATTATATGCGAATTCTAGAGTAAGCAGAAAATCTGTAAAATGTAAAGCAGAGGTGGAATTAAATTTCTTACACCGTATTTTGTCATTTGTAAATTATTATATGTCATTAACTTCAACGTAGCCCCTATGGATTTAATAATAATTAAAATAAATGAAATTTCCGTAGATAATTAAAATGATTAATAGGTAAAAGATTAGCCTGACGCGCAGAAGCGAACATGAAAATCTCAAGTAGGACAAATGGACAAAAAATAAATAGTTACTTTTATAGAGGTCATAAAATAAATAAGAAATAAAAGGATTTTCACTGTTCAAAAAAATCCATTCATTCTCTGAAGTTTAAATTTGGATATTTAATTAAAATAAACGTTTATCTAAATGAAAAGTAAAAGCCGTTCCAATTAATTTTTTAATCCCAAATAGAATGTATTAGAATTTCACAACCTGTTATTAAAGTTTGCAAATTCACAAATTCGCAGCCTGTTATGAGTGTTTACGTGTAAATTATATTTTTCTGAAGTTTATTAAAAGTGTAGAGTAGATTATAATTATCAAAAAATTAAGCCCACTCACAAGGAGAGTGTTTACCCTCCGGGACATGGATTTGGCTCAAACTTTGCAGAATGATTCTTTGGACCAAAATAATAAACACGTGTCTCAGGA
>JAWWEN010008912.1:0-25545 GCA_035582955.1 Sycophila texana | reverse complement strand
CAGCGCTATAATCGCTTGGTTCTCACACGCAAAACACGCGTATAAACGCGAATTTCTCACACTGAGTTATATAAAAAATTATATAGTAAAAATTACTATCCTGTCTAGAAAAGTGACCACAGACTGTCATGTAGTGGAAAAATTACAATCATGTATTATAAATTTTACTAGAAAATATTGTACATTTTACTATAATTATGCTAAAGTTTCCAACAATTCTAGTGAACTTTACAATACAGGATGGTAATTTTTCCACTACAGCAGTCTGTGGCCACTTTTCTAAACAGGATAGTAATTTTTACTCGGTTTTTAGACAAAAGTCTCAGTGCAGTGAAAATGTTTAAAACGCAATATCTTTTCAATAATCTAGCTTTATAATAATAATCATTAAATTGTTATTTTAATAATTTTTTTATAATTTTTATTTTTATTTCTTTCTTATCTAATAATCATTAAATTAGCACGCGAAAAAAATATTAATTGTCGATAATTTATCAATCTTAAAACTGTCTAACTTTGTAGAACGTCTATGTAACTAAGTCTTATATAAAAAGCAATAAATCATATTGATGAATTAGAAGTAAAATCTATAAATGACCGATTTTACGCCAATTTGAAAAGAAATTGCCATACCTTAAACTACATTAAATCATAATCGCCGTGCGAAGGAAAAAAAAATTTACCGACACAATAAGAGTACCGCGGAGCAATTATGAGCGGTACACGGAGCGCGTGCCGCCGCGGAAAGTGTATGTAATCAGCGGATGTGGCGCGCGATCGCACGATGAGCCGCTGTAACGGGAAGGAAGAGCGGCGGCGCCTTGCGGGATCGGCGTTATAGGAGGGAAACCCGGCGAATCTCGAATTGAATATAGAAAAGTGAAAAATTCCATTATATCCGTCCGATAGAACATTGAAAAACAATCGACACGTATTTTTTTTTTTTTTTTTTTCAATTCAGCGCTTATGAAAGATATAATGACCGGTTAAAATATTTGTCACCACGGCGTAGTATATTGCATTTTGTGTACGACAGTGACGTCACACGGCAATTACAACGCGCGATATCTTTGTAAATAAAGTTTGCATTGAAAAAATAAAAATACACGTCCATTATTTTTCAATGTTCAAAAATTTTTTTTATGCAACTCCGTGCGTAAAGTGCTAATTTACGCCTTCGTTGCATAAAATAGGGTTCGATTGCACTCGTGCTAAACTTTTACGCACTTATATCGAAAATAATTTTATTTTATTCAAGTCTTTCATCTGGAATCGTCTCGCGATCGAGGCGGAAAATTGGTCAGAACACTGCCGCCACCCTCGCGAATCTGCACTCCATCGCGGCGTCATTACATCGGTGCGTTTTTTGTCCGACTCCTGTGGGAAGAGTTCGCTCTGATAAGTGAGATGCGCTTCTTTCGAGCGGTTCGCTCGGGGGATTCGATCACGGTGGTAGTGGCTTTTTTAGGGATTAGATTTACCAGCATAATCTTCCTATACAGGATAAGCTTAAGATTTTTGAGCGGAGAGGACGGTACTTTTGTATAGTATTATTTAAAAAGCGCGCTTCTTAATTTTGTTCAAATACGTTTTTATTATACGGTTAAACGTTTTGTGTTTTGTATATATACTACAAAATATACTAATATACAAAAAAAAAATGGTGAAAAAAATAAAAAATTTATTTTATGCAAGTATTTTAACACCCAACGTTTAATTATGAATCTGATATTAAGTAATAAAAAAAAATGTGTCTGTTCATTAGAGAACATAAATTGTCGTTAAAAAATTGGAAACAAAGGACTACATAATTGTCGTATAGTCTATAAACTCGAGAAAACAACAGATAATAAATACGCGCATCACGTCCTTGAGTAACTACGTTGAAGGGTCAGTTAAATTCAAGCTCGCCACTACTGCATTTTTATTACCCTCTCATGAAAGCATCAGCACTGATGAAGCAGCCAATAAAAAATCTTCACGTATCAACCAAAAAAATCACGGTCTATTTCTCTGCCTTTCTCTCTTCATGCACAAAAAATTTTCCCGAAACGTTCGAAAAATGTTTGTCTATTTCTCTGGCCTTCCATAACCCACATCACGCCCCGATCACTAATTCAACTTGCACTTGCAATTTTTAGTGGCACGACTGGTACAATCTTTCCACATCCCCGCTGCAAGCATCGAGGTCGCACTAAAGGCGGGGTTACTTTCAGCGTGCAGCGTTGCGTAATCTCCCGTCGAGTTTCGTTCAATCACACGACGTCGCTTGCATCTCTGACGTTAATGAAGTATTTACTTATCCCCCCCTGATGTGCAGCGGCGAATCGCTTACCCGTGAAATCGACGCTCGGCCACACGCGCGCGCGCGCACAGGCGACCCTGAACTGTTTCACTGACCCGCGACACAGAAACTTGCCTTTATGTTAAGAAGAAGTTAGAAAAAAAATTCTGTTAGAGGATCTGAAGAGAAAAAAGTCATTGTGAATTAAGCGACGTGCGACTTTTTCATAAAGAATTTTTAACTGCTTGAATTGTTACATTAACTTTGAACATGCAAGTCGTAATGAGAAGATAAAGAGATTTTTTCTAAAAATTTTGTACACTGCTAGAATTTTCTCGTAAAAATTACGGTAAAGCACTGAAATGTTTCACGGAAATTACTGTATTTAGTAAAATTTACCTGAATCTTGGAATTGTTACCAAAAAAGCTTTGTTAAAATTATACGGATTTTTTCGTAAAAATTAGTGCTTGCAAAGCGTCTCTCTACTGTGCTTTTTTATGTAGTTATTACTGGGAGCTAGTTCGTCATAATTTTTACTGGAAAATTCTCTAAGTATCCAACTAGATAATTCTTTAAACATAACAGTTAACATTTTAAAGACTTAGCGAGGAAATAAATTAATTATTTCGATTGTCTGCCTTAAAGCACAGCGTCTTATGGAAAATTATATCATTATATGGCTTTCGATTACTTGGTAAATATAAATTGACGAACGTAGGTATTACTGCACATTTTTTTTTATCAGAAAAGCAATATTTAAGAATACAAATTGTGAATACGCATATAGCGCTTTTCTATAGTACTATATGTAGTATACAGTCTCTGTTTTGACTTCCTCCGTATAGATAACAGAACTTCCTTAACTTAAAATGAAAAAAAAATCTTAAAATATTATCAAACGCCCCTGATACTTGAAACTCCGATATGATGGTTTTATAGCAAAAAGAGTTTTTGCCAGCCTTGAAACATTGTTAAGTCAATCGATTTATGTGCGCTCGCGGTTATGAGCCTTTCAAGCTCTCCGCGCGTTCGACGATTGCAGAAGTCCCCCTTAATTGTTTGTTAACATTCTTAAGAAGCGATCTATCACTTTAAATTGGTGTTAAATTTCGCTTTTCGAAGTTTATTACTCCCCCGAGGGTCGTCCCGTCTATAAATAAAATATTATTTTATGCACACATCACGTGCGCATTAAAATTTTCATACGAGAAATAAAATTTTTCTAAATTTAACGAATATCCGCTTCTTTACTTTTACAAGTTACGTCGATTGTACACCCGTCGATGCGCTTATTTTAACGCGCGTAAGACCGAGGGGAGCATCAGGCTGTAAATCTACTGGCGTCGGTATTTTGATGATATGTACGTCAGTAGTGTAATTTTTCTTGTTTGAGTCGTTAAATGATGATTCTACAAACAGAAGCTTCGTTCCTTTTGCGGATCTTAATAAGCTCTTCCTCGTTACGTAACGTGTAATCAAAGCAATATGCTATTGATAGATGGTACACTGTATGTATTTTTTTTTTTTTATTAATTTTATATCTTGTAAAAATACTTTATTAGAAATACTTCAATTTAGAATGCATCATTAAGCGGATGTCGGAGTAAGTAATGTGCTACGGGTAATATCGTATTTTCTATTTTATTTTCATTTCGTTTACTTTTAATTTTTCAAAGAATAAAAAATTTCAAAATATAAGTATTACAAAATTAATTTTTAGTGCAATAAAGTGATATTCTTCCTTCATATTTTAAAAATGTGAATTTACGTACTCGATTGTATATTATTTAATCAAACTTTTTAATATTTTAAGGCATCATTCAGGTGGTGGGAACATTTAATTTTCATTTCTTTAGTGTATTTGTTAAAATGACAAACAATTTCAAAATAACTATTACAAAGTTGACTTTTAGTAAGATAATGTTTTAGAAATATGAATTCATTTACTCGATTGTATCATTTATTTGCTTTTTTTGTATGTATTAATGTAAGGTCATGCTGCTCATTTAAAAAAAAAAATATAATTCTCTTTTATAATATAAAATACTCATTTTTTTTTTATTTTGTTTACAATTATAATTACAAGTGTTTGTACATTTTATTAAAAAAAAAAAAATAAAGTTTGTAAGTATATTTAAAATATTTTTATCACAACACTGAAGTATCCGTAATTTTCACGCATAATACACAGGTCAAATAGTACGAAAATTGTTCTTATGTTTCATTCTCCCTTGCATCGCTTAAGACTTGTTGACTATCCTCGAATACGGAGTCCTGCCATTGGATCTCGCCGGACCCGAGTAGCATCTTTTCTTGATCCTCGAACTCGATCGTCGTTCGATCTGGTCATTCTTCGCTGGCCTCCTCAGTCTGCAGAACCTCTCCACTTTAAACCTGACCTCATCAAAGTTTTTGCAAACAGCCAGGCTCAGCTTTCGTCTCAATTCGACGGGCACTCCTTCCACGAAGCAGCTGATCGTCACGGCGTCCGGCGTATCCGCCAAGTACCCAAGATACCTGATGCGGTGCACGTAATACACCAGCGGCTCGCCCGTCCTGGGCCCCTCTGCCATCAGCGCCTGGATCTGGCCGATATCGCCCGTTCGATCCACTTGGAAAACGGAGATCAGTCCATCCTTCAGCTCGTCCCACGAGTCGATCCACCTCTCCGAGCTTGTGTACCAATCCAGCGCGAACCCCGTCAAGGCATCGACAGCTACCGCAAGCTTCTTTTGAGCATCCCACGCGTTGATAAGCGCCGATCTCTCCAGCTTGACGATCCAGGATCTGACTGTCACGGCCACGTTTTTCCCGGAAAATTTGACGACTGTCTCCTTTGACTGGTCGAAAAAGGCCGCGTGTCGACTGTAGATCTCCTCTTCTCGCGCCCAGCTGGCTACGCGTATGGTACCTCGTGGAATGAATGTCCCTTGGCAAACTGCAGCTGCTCCGTAATCACTGGTTTTTATCGGTGCCGAAGGAAAGTCTCCAAGGGGCTCAGTCGGTTTAACAGTGGACACCATGAACTGCGATATTGGGACTAGCTTATCCACGGCTCGTGACATTTCTTTGAGGCACGCTGCGAGGTGTGCGAGCGTTGGCGTTGTCGTCACTTTGCCTGTGCCACCGTCCTCCTTGATAATCACTCCTTGTGCAAGAGGCATTTTTGTCGTCTTGGAGTTTCTTCGTACACTGCGTGAAGGTTGCATTGAGTATGCAAGTTCTTCTCTACACTGCACTACTGTTACTTCTGGAGACTGTGACGAGAGGTAAAATCGGCAGAACACTTGTACTATACACTCGACACTGAGATTTCGACAGTTTATGAATATTTTTTGCTCAGATCAGGTGCTTAAATAGGAGCACCGGAGTGGGAGGCGATTCTCCCACTCTTGAACGGCAGGTACGATTGGACCAATGGGGAGTCTTCATTTGGTGTCAATCCCTACTGGGACTGCATTCAAAGTACCTGGCACCCAGACTGCAGGCGATATTCGGTACTTACTGAGAATCTCTTATAAAGTCATTAGTTATGAGTCATCACCTGGCAAACCTCCTTGTTGCTTGAATGGCGTTACCTCCCACTTTCGAGACTAATTCCAATATAAACACATATATTTTGATTTTAACAAATAAGTACATTATGTAGATTGTATATAGCTTCTGGTTTATGACCAGGGGCTGCGTTGTCCTATTGTCTCAGAGGTATAAGTAGTAACTCAAACTTTAAAGTGACCTGCCGTAGAGCAATTAATTTCTCCAGTAATTTGCTGCTCTTTTATATTTATATAGATAAATGAGTCGCATAGAGCATAAATCTCTCGATTTATATACATTCAACGAATTTTGAAGTCCCGCATAGTTTTTAAATTTTAAATCGCAACAATAAATATAATAAAGCATATAAGCGTGGTAAAATCTACAAAAAAGAAAAGTAATTTTTGTCTCTATATCAGAAAGCATTGTGCCAGTACAGTTGTCAGCGCTTTTTAAATGATATAAATTTTAAAAATTTATGATGAGCCGTTTTAAGTTTAGATGACGCACGTCGTAGTAAATAAAGTGAGCATCTTTCAAAACTTATTATTGCAAATGATAATTGTGATTATTCAAAAAATGTTGATTATTATTTATTTATATTAGCATATTAAAAGAGAAAAAATTAATTAAAGGAATCGCGTACCGCATCAATTAAACAAAATAATTCGCTATTCGGCAGTGCAATGCGGATGCGTGGGGGTAACTTAATTGACAAAACTTTTGCGCCGCATTCCATGGGCGTGTGTCTTGTTTGGGGTGTAAAACTTTCGTTACCGCAATTTTTTGCCGTATACCGTCCTTGCATGTCGTTTGACACTGCTATAGTTTCAGAGTTCATTATAATGACTTTTATTTATTCTAATAGGTTACAATAGAAGATTTAAAAGTAATAATAAAATCTACTACCTATAATATATTATTTTTTTAATTATTAATAATTCTAAAACAGGCCTGGGTCTAGAATCTAAATTCGCGTTCTCCCGTGAAATTCACTGCCAAATGCAGACTGCCTTATAGAATTATTCCTGGCGAAAATAATTTAATAAGCTACAGTAAATGCTCTCGCAATTATCGTAAATTTTCAAAGAAAAAAAAAACACTGCAAAATTGATAAAATTACATATAGATCCGCGGTCAATTAAATCATCAAAGATTTCTCTCGGCAATTTGAATCGAGTCCCAATCCCAAAGCCTTTTCTCATAAAAAGAAAAGAAAAATGACCATTGAGCAATTGGCTCGATCTCGATTACTCAACCCTCCGCCGCTCAATATAATCACCAATGCCATTTACATTTCCTTGCATATACATATATATATGCAATACCAAAGGTCCGCGTCCCTTTTCCCTGCCGCCAGCGGCGCGCCGCGCGGATGTGCCAATTTTTCCTCGCGCGCGATTTTCCATGCCATTCACCGGCGCGTGGGTGGACGGCGGGGGAATTGATCGATCGCACGTTAATTGTCATTGTCGATGTTCGGGCGCTGCCGGCAAATTCGATTAGCCGCGTGCGACTTGAGGCCTTGGCGCGGCGGGGGAATGCGAGTAGCCGGGCGCAATGCAACGGCGTAAGCCGACACGCCGCGCGGAGTACGTAAACACGAGGCGCAGGTTCGAGGCGGTCAGCGTGACTCCCCGACTGGAATGCTATTTTCGCCGTGATCGGGCGCCTTTAAAGTTAATGATTTTTCTTTTGATTTTTGTTCCTGCCGGCTTCGCTGCCCGGGAGGTTTGCCCGATCGCGGCTCCTGCTGTATACTCTACACTGCGAGAGAAATGTTTTAGTAAAATTTACAAATCGTCAAGTAAAAATTACTAAACTTTTTGAGAAAGCAATCATAGACTGGCATTTTGAAAGAAATTACTAAACTTTTCAGTAAAATTTGCCATAAATACAGTAAAAATTGCGATACTGTCTGGCAAAATTTATTATATTTTTAGCAAATTTTACTGAAAAATTTAGTAATTTCTGTCGAAATGTCAGTCTGTGACCACTTTCCCAAACTGTTCAGTAATTTTTACTAAAACATTTCTCTCAGTGTACGGATTGGGAGCGCGAGGGACGCTGCCGTGAATTTATGGGTAATTGATACGAGGAAAGGGGTGTGGTAATGAATTGGAAGGGTTAAATTCTTATTCTTCTATACTTCGGGCTTATTCTTGCGACGAGGTATTTTACATATTTTTTTAAAGACTTGGCAAGCCAAGAAAATTACTATTTTGGGAAATATTACAATTTTTATATAGTAAAATTTGCCACAATTATAGTAAATTTTACTATAAAAATTGTAATTTTTCCAAAACTTATAGAAATATTCTTGGCTTGCCAGGTCTGTCCCCGTCTTACAAAATTTATTGCAAACCTATTATTCTTTTTTCAGTGTATAAATGCAATAATTTACCATAAATAATTATTCCATTCTCACGTATAATTTTTATAAAAAATTTCTCTCCGCGAATTTCAGCGAACAAGGCGATAATTTTTACTATACAGACACTCAATTAGAATCAGATTAGAATTAATTGATTGTCCGATTCACTCATACTACATTCGAGTTTAAAATTTAATTAATGGCTCTTCAAACCGAACTTAACATCGGCGAAGTGCGCCTAGATAAAACAATAAATTATAAAGCCGCCCGCGATAAATCTATATGAAAGCGCGAGTAAGTTATATACACATTTCCCAACAACATCAGCAGTCAGTTCGCTCAAACATAGCGTCAAATGGGCATCAAAGGTAAAATAAAAGAAGCCGACAGAGTCCAAAGAAATGCTCTTATTCGAGTGCCGCACGTGCAATCTAATTTCGCATTACAATATAATCCGAGTCCTTTCACCCCGCCTCACGGTTGCCCCGTCAGTCAGTCCCATCGACCTGCATTTTCCCGCTCTCCTCCTCCGCTGATTAGCGGCCGGCCCCCGACACGTTTCGCGTTTTCCCGAGCCAGTCGGGGGAGGCACACCAAACGCTTCCACTTAATTAGAAGCGAAAGTTTAGTGAAATTGCGCAGTCGCGGGCAGAGAGAGAGAGACAGACCTTTTGTCCGACCGGAGACAAAACGGAGCGATGAAAAAAAAAAGGCTGGGATCGCGGGGCACCGTCGCCCACATACGTCGGATTCCCTTTCCTCGCGCGGTTTCTTCTTTTTGCCTTGCGTGGGAGAGACCTGGATATCCTAATGTGTCGCGCGTCTTTTCCAAGGTTGAGGTTCAGCGAAGTTGCGCGGTCCGCGGGGTGCAGGCTATATATATATGCAATAAGAGCGCTTCGGTCGCCGTGAACAAAGGACGCGATTTTTCGGCCCACTGGAGGCATGACTGATAGGTCGGGGCCGGCGGGAATCGCGCGTAGCTGGCGGTCTCTTTACTTACGATAATGAGGCTTATGAAATGCGGTAATGCCGTAAATATGTTTCGCGCTGATTTTGCGTGATGAATAACCATTCATTTCAAAATAAAGTTATGTTTTTTTTTCTTTTAATTGTATGTTTAATTGTATTTTATAAATTGAATATTGCATATGTAGATTATTTACACTCTAAATCGGCTAAAGTGAAATGGAGTGTCAAATTTTCACTCGAAGTTTATATTTAAATTAAACTCCCTCGATTAGAGTGAAGTAGCTATCTTTCTTTTTTGGAATTAATCGAAAAATATCTCGTTTTTTATATTTGCCTGATTGTATATAAGATATCTACAAAATTTATTGTTGTTTTAGTGTTGCTATTGCTATTGAAGCAGTTCCTCTAAGACGTCCCCTTTAATTATAGTATTTACAAGCTTGTGTCCTGCTGGTTCCGGTTTTCCCAGAATCGCATTAATTTCGAATTTACGGACTCTCCCTCTCTCTAGGTGTATATCTCATTCATCACTCCCACATTCTAATAAATTATTATTTTAATTATTATATTAATTAATCAATCTATTTATTTTTCTATTATAAACAAGACAGTTAACTGGCCTTTCTGTTTCTCAACCATATTATAATTGTAAGCTTTTCCATAGCTCGGCTTTCATGTTGAAAAGATATTTTTTCTTAATTTTACATCTAAAATTGTTTAAAAAAAAAATATTAAACTTTATTGGCAGGTATATAACCATCGGCGTATCCTTTTAGATACGGCGGTATATATAAAATTACGATGACTGGGCGAATTTCACGCCTCAATGGTTCTCCTAAACATCCTCATTGTCTCGATTGAGACTGATAGGGGCCTCGCGAGGGAGCGAAAAACGTCGAGGCGAGAAAACGGATCGATTCATCGGCCGAGAGAAAGCAGGTGTTTTACCAACTCCGTGCAATTCGATTAAAGAGCGCGGGGTATATATATATATATATAAATACATTTTCACCTCCGAAAAAAAAAACTTGACTCTCTACCCCCGCGTTGAACGATTTGACCTTGACACCCACTGCGGTCTCCACGCGACTTTGCCCGCTTTTGAAAGCGAAAGTCGTCCACTTTATATGGCTCGCGATTCCCTTCGATATTGTGCACGATTATGTGCATTGCCCTTTCCTTTTCCTTCTGTGGAATGGCACATTCAACAACTTGGCCGTATACACTGAAATAATTAATTAATACCGCTTAGGGAGATTTCACGTTTATTATGATCAAAATCAATATAAAAACGAGATTGGATCTAAAACTCTTGCTGTGAGATCGCGAAAGTCTTATTGTTATTGAGCAAATAAGAATTATATTTATTGAATTTATTTTCTTTTAATCAGAATAAAATGCTACTTATTACAATAGTTAACGAATAGAGGAATACAAATTCCAAAATATGATATTCTCTACTTTATAGATAATTAGCTTTTTTCATTTTTATAAATTTTGTTTATAAATGATACTTCACTCTTGTTTTAGAGTCGTTTTACAGTTAATTCATTCATAAAGTTGAATTTGAAATTTATTTTAGCGCAAAGTATAATAATCACTTTACACGAGTAGAATGACTTAATTTAACTCTGATAGAGTAGGATTTTTTAGATTATGATCTATACATTTGTGTGAAAAAAATTATTCTACTTCACTCTAATCGAAGGAGTGAATTTCAATCTAAACTTCGAGTGAAAATTTGACTCTAATGGAGTTAGCGTGTTTTCAATCTAATGGGTTTAGCGTGTATGCGTGCGCACAGGCAGGCAGACAGGCAGTATCAGAGCGTAGGAGTACCAGAGACCCAGATATTTCGTAAGAGCATCGAGGAAGCGCAGCGAGCGCAACGACGCGCGCCCATTTATTACATAGTCCGGCGAACGAAATACGAGCCGGGCCCCTCCGCCAGAGATAAGCAGAGGGGCCCGTACAGTCCGCCAGTTTCGAATTAATTAGTTTAACGAATTCTTAATCGCGAGCTTACGAGCTTCGCCTTTTTTCGCCGGCTAATTAAAGAAAGTTTGAGGAGGTAATGGGCATTGTTCGGCAGTCGTAAGGTAAATTCACTCGCGGGGGTATGGATGACTCCATAGCTGCTATTTTGAATTTCGGTGTCTTTCTCTCGGTGTATATTTTCTTTATTCTTTAATTTTTTTTTTTTGAGGTCCATCAGTATTTATGACTTCCTGCGGGGATGCGCTGGCTAACGGTTTATGCTGATGATAAATGGTTTGTTTCATTTTTTAGTCGTGAGATTTTTGGTAATTATTTTGAAGTGATGAATATAAGTAACACTATTCTAGGCAACTTAATTTTGTGATAGCAGGATTGGTGTACATATAAGAACATTTTTATAAAGTAATGAAAATTCATGTGTAATTCATATCGTCGTATCAAAAGCAGGATTAAAAGAAACAATTTAATTTGAACGAAAATACCGCATTTTATAAAGTAGCTGAAATGAGTACGGTTCAAAACAAACGGTACGATAAAAAATTAACACATTTTTTATATTACATTAACAAACGTGGTATTTATTACTAGAAAATTATTTGTGAAGTATTTCTGGTAGAAAATTAACCATATTTTCTAACCGCAGCTGATTAATTTTGATTAATTATTGAATTATTAAATTGATCAAACATTTATATTACAAGAAAATCAGAAATTAACAAAGAATCTGTTAATTCTTTGTTAATTAAATAAAATTCTTTAATTTCTAATTTAATTCTTTATTACACATGAATTTTTATTACTTTAATGTTCATTCGATTAAATGTATTAGCATTCAAATGTATGCCAACGATCGTGTCATACATTTCTCGCGTATTTAAACAAACAAATAGCTCGTGTCTTATTTCTTCATGACAAACGAAATGCATCAATTTTTCCAACCACGAATGATTGATGTCAAGACGAACAATAAACGGATCGAAAAAAAAAATCTGTATTAAAATAGCAATCTCCCAACTATTGTCCACTCAACTTTCACCCTCCCCTACAAAAAAAAAAAATCCACACGCACCGTGACATCGGAAAATATCGCAAGAAACATTTCCCACATCATCGTGTCACTGGAGCAGTGCAGTGCGCGTCTCTCCCCTCGCAATCCGTTCGCACAATCTTGTAACGGGAGTTCAATTAAAAATCCGATTAGCGCGCGTTACTTTTCAAGCGGCCGCGGTTTATGCAAAAAAGCCCGGCGCGTTTAATTCAGTCAACAGAAGCGTTTCCTTGAGAAGCTGCGCGCTGGCGCGCGTCTCTTTTCCAGCCGCGCGCGAGCCGCGGGAACAATGGCCGCCTCGGTAATTAGTCCCCCGCGCTATCGCGTGTTCCTTTTTTTTTTCTTCTTTTAATTTGCCTTTCTCTCATCTCATGCGAGTCGTGTAAAAAGTACCGCGGCACACAATGCGCCAATAAAATTTAATCAATGTTGCGTGCTCGATGCGTGAGCGGTAGATCGCGGAAAAGTGAGCGATTATGACGAAACTTTTTCATTATTGATCGGCGCCGGCAACGACGCTTCCTACTACTTCTTTTCTTCATTAATTTGTAATAATTCTTTTTTTACAGTTGCGATCGTTAGTGCTACGGTGAATTTGATTTACTGTAACAGTTCGATGAGGTTCTTATAATTATATGTTTATTTTGGATATTTTTTGTTGTAAAGAAGAATTAAACATTTTTATTCGTATTTTGGAGTTTGATTAAAATGCTTGTAGCATAAATAAAGACGTAAAATAATAATTCAAGAGCTGCAGGTGTAAGTAAATCTCAGAATAACGGATGAAAAAATTCGGAGACTTGTAGAGTTGCACGCTGATTGGCGCATATGCACAAAGCTTGATAAATATTAATTTTCCGAGCGGCTTATTTCATCATAATGCGCTTGAGCACTTTACTCTATTTACAAAGTTAAGCTTACGTGGAAGCGTAGGATGATGGATACCGGTCTGTCTTTCTGTTATTTTTCTGGTATCTCATTATTTGCCTTCCGACTTCAGGCTGCTTATTATTATTTTTTTTTTTTTTAATTATTGTATGCTAATTAAGTAGGCCTTTATTGTTAACAAAAATATCGGTTCGTACAATTACATATTTGTCATCTTAGTGCATAAGTAATTTAAAAAATTTCCAGATTGAGTTTTGTTTAGCATTTTTAACTGTGGAAATTTATCAAGCTTTAATGTTGATGACTGTTAAATTTTTAGTAATTTTTAAGTATTCATCAGTCGAATATTTTTTATTGCGCAAAGAAAAAAATCTGTTTTTTAACAACATTTCACGCGAATAATAAGGCAATACTTTTGTTATAAAGAAAAATTAAATTTTTTTTTTCGAGGATTGCAAAACACAGCAGGTTAATAGTAGATCTGCATTCTCAATAATTTCAATTAAATATAAAAAAATTTTACATCTCAAAATTATTTAACTATTCACTAATATAGGATCGATTTTTAGACAATAACAGTTCCTACTTCAGCCTATTCCTTTAAAAAAAGTCTCATAATAATGAAATTTTTTGATTTATCGCCGCGTTAATGTAAATACCAAGCGATAAATCATCGAACTTCCGGTTTCCTGCGGGGTGCTAACAAAACTCGATCGGTTTCAATCGGTACCAGTCTCCAGAAACTTTCCCACTCCCGCAATCACAAATGTTCCAATTCGTTATATATTTATATAAACTTTTGAAACGGAAGAGGCCAATTTTGTGAAAACGTACGTATATAAATGACTTGCACGAACAGGTATTGCCTCGGATATTGCAGAATAACTTACGTAACGATAAACATTAATAGTATATTTCTAAATTAGCGAAAAGTATGAGAAATTTTCAATGAAATGTAAAAAATCGAATATAATGCATGAATTGAGTCATTTAAATTTGCTTACAAACTAATAATTTAATAATCAAACTAAAAATATCAATTATATAGACATTCTTATAATTAAAACAATTGTTTGTTTATTTAGGAGTACATAAAGGAGAAAATATGTTTTAACTATTACTTTATCGTTCGATTAAATACATTTTTATTTTCAAGAGCTATTGTGTTAGCGTCAGTTTAGATCAAGGATAAAATAATTTAATCTCTATTAAAAAAAAAAAATAATAATAATTTATTAAACGGACACTCTTTCCACGCGAACAGTTATCGTCCAAAGTGTTCCAAAGTTCTCATAAGACTCCAGGCTACTGTCGATCAAGATGCCCGATAAGTAAACAATCATTCATTAAGTACACGGTGCTTTTTCGGGAAATTATCGCACAGAGTGAGCGCGAGATTCGATCTGCGAAAATTGCCTCCCGGAAAGCGGCTTTTTGTACAGCGGCAACTTTTTTTCACAAAAGAAAGAAAGACAGAGAAAGTACGAATTCTTGTGCGGCGCAATTCGTACGTCACGGCTTCCCAACTACGAAAGATAAGCGTCCGAATTTCGCGTGTAAAAAAAAAAGTCGAGGAGTACAGTCGTGGAATACAAATCGTGATTCTTGAATAAACGAAGGACGATGCTCGTGATTCCTTGTTATTATTCCGTCCAATTTTGAATTTTCACTCGAGGCCTTCCTCATTTTAAATGTATGCGTTTCTTTTTCCTTTCAATGGTATATGCTGCAATTTGAAAAATTGAGGAAGAATTCTGATGCATGCAGATGAGGATAATTATCGGTCTAACTGACAGAGCGTTAGATTATCATAATTATACGATTTTCCGGAGACAAGATGCAAGTTTCCGGGAAATTTAGTCGTCATAAATTTTTTCATGCAATCTATAAGTAAAATTGGCAAAGAAAAACAAGAAAGGTAATAATAAATAAGTAATAATAAAAAACAAAAGAAGTAATATATTTTAATGACAATAAAGTGACACAGTTTATGTCGTCTTGTACTCATCTGTGAAGGATAATTTTTTACAAAGTCAGTCTTGTACTGTATGTAGGTCAATAAATTTTTATGACCCAGTCAATTTATTGACCAGTAACATTTATTGACTAGCAAATAAATACTTTCTGCGAATTTTACATCCAGTAATTCTCCAAAAAAAATTGCCATGCTTAAATCATTAGAATATTTTTTGCGTTTGTTTTCTCAAACGTAGCAGAATTTATTTATCGGCAAAAGACATAATTATTTATTAAAAAGCCAGTAAATCTTGAAAGTCAATTGAAAAGAATTACGAGACTCACGCGAGAATCTTGGAAGAGCGAAGTAAATCTTCCGCTCATTTAAACACTGTAGATTAATCGCGTTGATTCCGTGAATTTGTTCGTAGAACAAAGCGAGGGCGTCTCTGCCAATGGACTCGTCAGTAAATTGCCCGCGTATTACACGGTATAAATTATACCTATGCTAATGAGTTTCTCGAGATAATAACGGATGGCATCGTAAACCCAATTCCGATCTACGCACAAACGCCCTTAACGACGTGGTACCGCCAAGATCACTTCCCGAATCGATTCGGATCCCGAAAAAGATACAGGCGAGAGAACAGCTTCGATCGCGCCGTTTTAAATTCATCGGCTGGATTAAAAGAGTACTTTTTTTGTTCGTTCGGCTCGGCACTGCACAATGAAATTGTCACTCGCGGGCGGAACAATGCCGCGGCGTGCGAACCGACGGAAGCTCCACTGGCGTTATAGGCCGCGAGGAATTAAACGACGGGGGAAATGGGGTCGGATTAGCGCAGCTGTTTCCTTCCTTTGGAGGCGGCGGAATGTAATTAGGCGTTTTTCATGGGGGGGAAAAACGTGCGAAGTGAAGACACACTCGGCAATGTCTTCGAGCAAGATCGACGTCTCTTTATAAGTGATTGGCCTCGATTTTCTTTGCGTTCGCTACATAGTAGAAAATGAAAGTATAGCTGTTAACTGCGTATTTCAGACTTAAAAGGAGTTGGTGATAAATATACGCGGAGATAAATTTTTTTAGAAAAAATTACGATATACTTGTAGTTAACCGAGTCACAGACTGTGTCCAAACGAAAAAATTTACCAGCCTGGCGAGCAAATCGCTGCGACACTTAATAACGACATCTGCTCTTAAATAGTCATATCATACCAATTCTACAGACAAATAAACACTTCAAGCAGCACATTAAAAAAAAAAAGAGCCTCTATCCCCCCATCGAACCGAATCGACGACTAATCACCCTACATAAAAGCTAATTTAAAAAAAAAAAGAACATCTGCCCAACCCACGATAACGCCCCTCTCACAACGAATGCCGGACTCCGACTCCGATATCCGACAATCCGCATGACTCACGTCGGGGCATTAACAGCGGTTTTCGTCGACTGCGGCTCTCTCGCTCTAGTCAGCCGCCTTTCGTAATTTGCGTCGGCCCTACCCACTTTCGTCGCGTCCGCGAGCCCCCCTGTGCGCGTTGTGTGCGCAATCGCGTGTTTCGTCGCCACGAGGCCCTGAGACAATGCGCGGATATATATGTATGTACCGCGCCGGGCTCGACGCGATTGAATTTCACGCTCAATTTGCCGGCGGTTCGCCGACGACGACGCCCGCACCGCGGCGTTGACGCGCAGGTGTGACCGGCGGTCCGGAAAAACGCTGTTTGTTTTTTTTTTTTTTTTTTTTTATTCAAGGGAATCAGGATGTGCAACGTGCGTTGACTTCTTTTTGAGTTTCCTTTATCGGGTTTGAAAGACTTTGTTGGTGGCGGTATTTTCATTAAGCTGCACCAAATGGTGCAATTGGTGCAATTAAAATATTGCACCAAATACCTACTCGTTTCATTTGGTTTTAGATTGACAAAAATAAAGTTTTATTTTTATTTTTAATAATGCAGCGAAGTGGACAAAAAATAAATACGAAAATTACATTTATTAATCCTTACATTTATCAATTTTGATGAAGAAATTTCTTTGCGCATAGGGCTTTAATTGATACTTGATCAAGTCTATGTTTATGCGCTAATTTTGCGATATTTAATTATTTCAATAGATACTTAATTATTTCAATAGATGGTCAATTATTTCAACAAATTTTTCGTTCAATCAACAAAAAAGTGGCCGTTGCCTGTATTTATATCGCGCCGATGGTTGTATCAACTTAATTTTTTTTCTCAGTGTATATGAATTTATCCTAAAGATTTAACATCATCTGCACATATAGAAAAACTACATTTTTCATCATTTTTTTTTCTACATATTAAAAATACAATTCATTTTTTTCGCAACGAATATTAACATTAATTTAGTGCTGCAACTTATATATCACTCCACAAGTGTTTGATAATGTAATTTCGTATTAAATCACTTAAATGTACGAATCCTGTGGAAAGGAACTTATAAAACCTGATAAATTTATAACAAAAACGTTGCAGAAACCTCACAGAAGCAGTCGGATTTTGGCGTACTTTATAAGGTTTTATAAGTTCTTTAAATGGGGAATATCAAAGTCAATTCATTACGAATGTAATGAATTTTAAGCGCTTTGCTTTTTAGCAGCGCTTGCCGGAGCTCGTCTGTAGTAGAATTGAGAGAAAGTATAAAGTGATTACTGTGGCACGGTAAAATGGTATCGTGCAGCGGAGTCCGCGGACTCCGGGTGAGAGCTGAGAGAGTTCAGCCTTCTACCATTAGATGACGCTAGCTTTATTAAAAAGTGCGATTATCACTGTTTATTTAAACTGTTGTAATAAAAAATACCGTTGCTAGATGCATTCGGTAATTCAGTTGTTGATAATGGTCACTTTAAAGAAATTAAATTTAAAAAATAATATCTTTTTCATTTTAATCGTGTGTAATTTAGAAAAAAAATACAAAAAATCGTTTTATTTTTAAATAATACATTGTTAGAGTAATAGACATTATTAAGATTGTTAATAATAAAATATAAGATAATATTCTTATAAATAAAAATGTAGGAAAAAGAATTTTTATTACTCTTCTGGATGTTAATATTCAGCAAGCTCATTTTACATTAAATTAAATGTATGCGCACAGTAAAACAGACGAAAAGGTAGTTTTGCTCTGGTAACTTTAATCCACCGGCAGTGGTTTTAAACCAGTTAACGTTAGGCACGTTTGACTGCGCAGTTTACAAGTCGTTTGAACTAAGCCTCAAAGTAAACCGATACGCAACTTTAGGCTTCCACGGTGCGTTAAATGTTCAGTGATCCTTTTATCTTAGATTTTATACACAGAATATAAGGCTTAAAAAAAATTACCCTGGGAAAATAGTAAAAAAATCCGCCTTCTTATTACATTTAACTACAAAAAAAACTACATTTTTCGCGCGCAAAAATGTTCTTATCGAGTTCTTTTTATCGAAAATTCTATTCAGTATATTATTCCACTATCCACAGGTAATCGTGCAGTATAACGTCCGAGTGCATCGTACGCTCAATTACCCCAACCCCAACCAGTTCGCGTTACCCACTCGCTAATGTAATTGATATAACTGTGCCCTATAAGCGCCTCCCGCTATCACTCTATCAGAGCTAAATTGAGTTAAAAAAATCTTTTTCATTGGCCATATTCCTTTTTCCATCGTCCTATAAAAAGTGCAAAATTTTATCCATTAATTTTGCCTTCCCGTTAAAATAACGATAGCTGGGGATAGCGGTAAAATAAAAAAAAAAATTTAATGCCTACGTAATATTTCAATTTGAATTAGTAAAATTATCGTTTATTTAAAAAAATTTCTATTTATTCAACAATTAGTGCAACTTTATTATTTAAGATTTTTACACAGATATTTTTCTGAAGTTTATTATCAAGGTGTAGTACATTACTATTGTACAAAGAGGTGGGCTTATTGAAATTAATTTATTAAATCAATTATTTATCCATTTTATTATTACCTATTTATTACTACTAAATATACTGAAGTATTGAGTGAGCATGCGTATAGTATACTGCTGTGTTTTACACTGTCAATGTGTAAAATACATAATAATTAAAAAGCTTTGACACTTAATGTTGGATCAACACTGAATGCGTAATACACGATCGACCTTCTGGGCTATTTGTAAATGCTTAACATTAATTCTTTTCGCATTTGCAAGTGACGCAAAAAATCGTCTTTTTCATACTGACGAGAAGAGTGTGGACCTTTTGGACTAAAGTGTTTCTCCGGGGAGTAAAATGAGTCTAGAGAAGGAAATATGATTTTACTCCCTCTCCGGAGGTCAATAAAGTGGACTTTATGATTGACTGGCGTGAAAAAGACTATAAGATTATTTGGATACAAGAGAACCACTTTCAAAGTCGCTTAAAAATCTGTAATCCAAATGGTCCATACTTTGTGAATATTAAAAAAAATTCCACTTTCTCCACCAAAGCTTTAAAAAAAAAAAAATCGCTCCAAAATTTTGCTCAACAATTCCAAGCAAAACGCGCCTCAAAACATAACACCGACAGAAACAAAGCAGCGATCGATCCGCGAGCCACCAACGTAAGCGCACCGCAGCACGGGTCAGCGCCAACCTAGCCGGCAGGTTAACCTTGAGAGCCCTCATTTCGCCATGGGCGTCAATTAGCCCGCCCGAACGTACACAACCCCCGGCACGCTTACTATACACAATACGCCGTCCAACAGGGCTAAAGGCACTGTACACAGGTGGGGGGGGGGGGTGGTCGCGGCGCCTCGGCGGAGAGGGCGCGAGTACGGCCGGCGCGTCTCGCGGGGGCAGCCTCGCATTTATCACGCATGCTCGTGGCGGGCCGGCGTCGCTCCCTCCCTTTGGCGGCGCGTCCGGGCGCCGCACGCAGAGTCGCCGCTATACCCAGTGCGGGAGACGCTCACCCTCGCCGTGGACGCCTCTCCGCGGCGCGCCGCGCCCCGCGAACCGGGTCATACCTCCGCACCCCCTGTACACGTATAAAACCCGAGTATACCTATATACAGGCTCGGTTGGCGAACGGGGCGACCCTTAGGCCGGGGATGCTGTGCGGGTGCACGTGCCCGTGAGGGGAGTGCAGTGCGCAGGGCTGCTAAGGCGGGCAGCCCCCTGGTGCACGCCTGGGCCTGAATAATTGACGGCGAGATATGCAGCGGAGGCCGGCGTCCGGTCGATATCCCGGCGGAAGGCCAATCTCGGACGGGATTCGAGGTGGCCTCGGGCGTGAACGTGCCTGAGCTTGAGGGAGTGCGAACACACAGTGTTTTCTGTTTTTTTTTCTTTCGTTCTGTTTTTTTTTTTTTTTTTGGTCTTGCGAGGATGAAGGTGCGCGAGTGCCTTCGCGGGATGGAGAGCAGTGCGAGAGTGCGGGGTTCAGTTTTGCCGTTCGTGGTCATTCCACTTTTCTGTGATTTTCTTTTATTGTGAGGAGCTTTGGTGAGGGAGGAGCGAAGGAAGCGAGCCGAGGAAGAGTGACGAGGGCAGGATGAGTCACTTTGACTGGAAACTACTGCGCAGGAAGAAGGTATACACATGCATGCCCTGGCTTCACCTCTCACGGTTCTCTTTGAGTTACATTATGTATATCGGTGTTATGTGCACGCTTTTTAGCGTACGATTTCGTTGAGGTACCGTCGATTGGTCTCTCTTGGTCTTTGATGGATTTTTGCTGAGATATTTTTTGAGAAGAATTATCGACTGATGCATGTTTTACCTCTGTAAAAAAAAATATCAATTTTTTTTTGTAAGATTGAAAAAGGATTGAAGTTGATTAAAAGTAGTAACTTATATGAATAGTAAATAAATCAATTAATGAATCTGTTTCTGTACTTAAAGGAAATATGACTTATACATTTTATCTGGAGCCATTTTTCTTGATTGTGCATGTTACATGTGTTTTTGCAATCAATCTAAAATCTTAGGCATTTAATGCGATCATTTAAAATTGAAACTTTTATTTTGTACTAAATATTTAAGGCATAAATAATTTTTATTTAACAATAATGTGCATATGTTATAAGGGTGATGTGTGCAGCGTGCAGAGTGCACTAACTAATTTTCAATTTCTGATTTTAAACAAAAGCTTTAAAAATCAAATTGTTTTAAAAAAAGTAGCATATTGTTTTTAGTGAGGATGATGATGGAGAGTAATTAATAATCCAAAGAGTAGATTGATTAGTATTTATGATCAATATGTATTTATATTTGTAAGAATCGATAAAATTTCGTTGCTACAGAGTGGCTTATATTTTTGTATCTGATCAAGAAAATTGTTAATGTTGGACTAGATACTCTTGGGATTGAGGAAACCAATAAGATCAACACCTAAATAATAAGAGGTTTACTTATTTTTAATAAAAATTAATGTAATATTATATGTAATTATTTATTTATTTTTAAATTAATTACGCACTTCAACAAGAAATTAATTAATCATATAATTTATGGCTTATTTACACGTAATCGATTAAAACATGCGTAGAATAATCTTCCTTTTAATATTTCTGCTTTATCAGTGAAGTTATGCGTATATTTTCATTGTACATTGTCAAACGAATAAATAAGTAAAATTTGCATTATTCCGCTCGTTATTTCGAATGAATATACTCACTGACGTTAATTCGCGCTTTAATAAATAACACTGCGATTAATTTAAATTTCTAAAACTCCGACCGCAGCCGCAATCGTAAAGTTTGGACTTACTTTCTTTTAAATTATTTCTATTTAAATAGCCGGTGACTAGAAAATTGGGTC
The DNA here is from genome assembly GCA_035582955.1 of Sycophila texana. Taxonomy (NCBI): domain Eukaryota; kingdom Metazoa; phylum Arthropoda; class Insecta; order Hymenoptera; family Eurytomidae; genus Sycophila; species Sycophila texana. Next base: position 3,715 of record JAWWEN010008912.1, on the reverse strand, counting down.
ACGTCGCGTATATCATTTTCTATGGTTGCTAGACTGAATTATAGTCAAGACCTTTATTAACATTTTCTTCTTTCCCAAACAAGATTTGCGACTGGTACGATAGAAATGGTTCTATAATTACAACTCTTCATCTATATATGCCCGTCCTTTACAAAGCAATCAATAAAATTGTCCTTCGCATACGCAAATAGACACAATTAATTTATAAATTTTAGTTTAACTACTTCTCCAACAGTTTTTATTATGCATGAACCAATACCGTAAATAAGAATAGTTCGATCAAGTTATAGCGAAGCTATATAAAAAAAATGCATTATAAAACCAGACGAACACGCAGAAAAAGTGCTCTCACAACGTGAAAAGTATTCAAAAAATTTAATAATGGAGAAACCGCGACGGTGCATCGAACAAATGGACCGCGTGAAAGGCAATATTGTCGCGCCATCAGTCAGGGGGAGCTTGCACGTGCCTGCAGCTCCGCGTTGCGATTCCCCCCACATGCGTGCCCGCGCGAATTGTCTCGCGAGACACGTCACTCTGATCAATTTTCCAGGCGCGATATCAGTCTGTTTCTCATTTTGAGCAAAGCGTCGATATCGCTCCCGCGATTGATGGATTTTTGCCAATCGATCAGTCGCGTCTGGCGGCGATAGAGACGCAAATTCGAGAAACGACCTTTGCCGAAGCGTACGTCGGAGAAGTTGGGAGACTTATGATATCAGCGTTTGAACCTGCGCGTTTTTTTCTTTGCACGAAAACGGAATATACGTATTTATAAATATTATAAATAATTTTTTTATTTTTCTAGTCATCGATCATACACTGTTCAACCAAATAAACAAATTACATGTCAAAATAGAGTATTCTCGTAGGAAAAAAGTTTTTCTGCAAGATTTTCACCTTCAGAAAATTTCGCAGAAATTTCTCCAGAAAAATTCTGCAGAAAATTCTGCAGACTTTTTTGCCTACGGGATTACACAAATTGTGTGTTAATTTAATACATAAGAAATGTGCAAAGGATTGACCCACAATTTTAAATAATTATTGTCTTTTTATATAGGGGTTTTCTTGTAAAATTTACAAAACTTAATCAATCGTCCAAATTTCAGGTAAAAATTACGGTGATTTTTCGGTTAAAATTTACAGTATTACCAATCGTCCCACGATTACGTCTTTTCAGGCAATTTTTACGGGAAAATCGCCGTAAATTTTGCGAGAAAATTCTCTCAGTGTGCAAATCGTAAATCTGTAAAGTACCGTTTTCGATGGCTAGTAATAAAAGAAATTACAAAAGCTTCTCGAGTAGACTTATTACAATTCAACTGCCTAATTTCTCTCACATGCTTCTTAATCCTCGCGTGCATTCATAAAGTTAAACTGAAACCTTACTCCACTAATTTTACACTGATATTTGCGATTCACTTGCGCAGATTTTACCATATCGAATGATTTTCGAAAATTCTTTATTGTTGTACATACAAGTGTTTTACTTCTACAAAAAAGGTAGTGGATAAATTTTGTCAAAAATATCCTCTACCCAGAGCAAATATAAATCTCCGTCAAACACTGAAATATCGGAACATCTGAAACGACGTATACGATTCATCATAAACCGAAAGAAAGTCTGAATTCTTCCAAAGCACAAAATCTCCCCATCGAAAGATATCGCGCTCATTAATACCCGTCGCTCGGCAAGCCCCTAAATTCGTCAAAGCACGAAAGCCTGATCAGCGTGCGGTCAAACTAAAAATATACCGCGCTTACAGGTTCGCGTGAGCATCGAGCAGCATAGCGTATCTCTTTCTCCGCAGCGTCGTGCACGCACCGCGGCGAAAAAGCCTTTCTCACGCTCCCACGTACACCAGCGGCCGGCCAGGCTCGTTGAGTGCCCCGAGCACGCCTCGGTGCCGCGGGTATTCCGCGGAGAGGAAGCGCAAAAACGCAGCGATCGAGTGACGTTTCTCCCGCGCGCGGACTCGGCCGACGCATGCGCGCGCCTTTTTAATGCTCGTTTTACGAGGTACTCGCGAGTGCCCAGTGACGTATCCCACCGGTGTAAATTATTCCAAGTGTATAATTGCGAGCTGATATTTGGAATTTCACGCGGATATTTTGTATTTGAGTTTCTTCGATGTGCTTTGCAAGCTTTTGCTGAAAAGAGCTGGTTCTTGAGGTGGAATGTTGATGGTTGAACAGTGTGATCATTACTGAAGTCCAAAAACAGATTGATTTTTTAAATTCTACAAAGCTTTCTGAAACGTTCAGAATATACATTTTTGAATTAACTTTTCTATCATTTTTGAATGTTAGAATTTTGAGAATTTTGAGCTTTACTCAAATTTTCGTATAAGAAGCAGTTAAAAAAAAATCTGTAATCTGAAGGTATAGTATACATCTCCTAATGAAAAGAAAATCACCATCTAAGCCTTGAAAAAGTACTTAAATGTACAATTGATTTGAGTCGTATAAAATGTTTCTATTTAAAAATTTAAAATTTTAGTTCTGCTGAAAAAGCACATGTTGACGCGAGCCTAATACGTGTGGTACACACGTGCATCCTTTAAGTGGGACGATCGAAGACAGGCGGCACGAAAAGCCGCGCAATCGATGCCTGCGAGCTTCGCGTGAGCGATACATTGCGGAACTGCCTCGAGGCCCGGCGAGGTCCTTCGGGCTCTGTCCGTTGCGTTTTTCATTTTTTATTTCTTCCTCCCGCTTTTTTTTTAACTGCGATTTGTATCTGCGATAGCCTACATTTTAACGAAGCAGACTGGACTGAACGATTCAAACCGTCCGCCTCGACCCTAATAAAGGACATTTACGATTTTGCAAACTTTGAAAATGTGCTCGCTTTTCGTTATGTGCTGTAGATTGAGTAGCATTATTTTTACTTTTATATGGTTCACACTTGAAATACATTTTATTTGAGGAAACCATTTGCCAATAAATTGGCAGCGAATTTTTTTTATGATAAAAATAGCTCAATTAAATTTTCTGAATTAGAAACTCTTACAGACTCAAATTATACTTATACAATTAAACACGTATATTCTCTATTAGACACGTATTTTTCTGAAATGTTTTAATTTATGGCAACTCCAAAAATTACTCCAAAAGTAAAAAAAAAAAGGTTTACGGTGAAAAAAAAGTACAATAATTACAACTCGACGCTATCTCCTCACTAATTTTTTTTTTTTACGTAAAATCATAAAGTATATCGATGCGTATTAAAAATTAGCAGGTTTCTTCAAGCACAAACAATTTTTTTTTTCATCCTTGAAAAAAGTGCGTTACTCGTAAATCATCGATTTTAAAACCTTTAAAAAAAGCAGGGCGAACATCCGACCCAAGTCTCTTAAATAAATAAATAAAAAAAAAGGGAAAGGAAAGAGAAACGAAGAGTGTAACAAAGTTCCATCTTATAGTATACGCACCACAAAGAGAATAAGGAAGTGGCGAGCGGCAGGTCCGTTTCGCTTTTCGGGTGGCCGTTCGGGCGGGCGTATATCCGAGCTTTACGCAGCTCTCATAAGTCAAGCCAAAAATGGGGCGAGTACATCTACATCATCGGCTCGAGTCGTGGCAAACCGAGAGGCTGCTCTCGCAAGTTCGAAGTTCGTTTGCTCACGCAGACTCCTCGGGAGCGACTATGGAAGTTCATTCGCACCGCCGGTTCCATTGTGTTTGTGTTTCTTGAAGGAACCAACGAGGAAAA
>JAWWEN010008911.1:55610-69863 GCA_035582955.1 Sycophila texana | reverse complement strand
GAAATTGAAGAGTGTGAAAGTAGTAGCAATTAAGCGTTTGCTTTTTTGTTTTTGTCGTCTCCGAACTAAAAGAATCAGCGCGCGAAGCGCGCGTGTGAATTCTAGTATTATATAAACAAAAATGTAATATAAAATAAAAGAAGAGGAGGAACACGAAAAGGTTAATTCATTAATCACGAGTCACGATAAAATATAAGAAAAGCGTAATGAATTAGTCAAGTCGATTCGCGCTGCATTAGTTCAACGGTGCGCGGTCTTCAAACCCGGAAACACAATTTTACAGAAAATTAGCTCGCGCCGCTTTCGGGGCCAGTCAATTCCGTAGCGAATTTGGCGATAATCGAGCAACGGTCGAAATTTCGCGAGTCGAAGAATCAATTAGGCCGGCGTTGTAACGTTAGCTGCCTGTGCGAATCATTAATATGCAATCGATCATCCCGCTCGACTAACCCCTCAAAAATCCAATCAAAGGGAGAGAGGGGCGAGGGAACGGCGCACAAGCACCGCTCGATTAAAATCACTGGCCCGCACGTGCGAGCCCTTCGACGTGCGCGTAAATGCCGGCGCGCTTCATGCATGTAAATAGCCGACGGTTGCGAGAACCAGCGTCCACTTGACCTGCCGGGTAAACCCATTTACGGATGCTAAGATTTTTCTTCTTATAGGCAATACATTGTATTGTTATGCTACTGTTTTAATGAGACGAAACATTGAAGATAAATTGGTAATTTTCCATGAAACAAAAAAGAATTTTAAGCGGCATGAAGTAATATTAGTGTAGTAGGAGAATAGATTAAATAATATTGCTAGAGAAATTTAATAGTGATGGTGGTAGAGATTTTGATAAGGATAGAGATGGTGTAACCGGTAACCTGTAGATAGCGATAGATATTTCGATGAAGACAACTCCCTGATCAAAATACCCATGTGGATAAACATGGATCCATATGGATTCCGACATGGATCCACGTGGACATTTTCTACTGGCCTAAGAGCCACGCTGGTAGAGGCAACATCCGAAGAATAGCAATTAGAAACAGGGAGAAAGTGGCTGCGGTAGAAATGTCAATAGTCCTACTCCTACAAATGTCAATAGTCACTACAACAACAGAGAAATCGATAGTGATAGAGGTTGTGACAACCACTGGGACAATAATAGCTATACAGTATTAGGAAACAACGAAAATCATAGAGACAGCATTAGTAAAAAAGCATGCAAAAATGATATAGACATATAGATATTGATAGCAATAGTGATAGTACGAGGTGAATGCAGAAAAATGTTACGTTAAAGATTCGTAATCGATTACTACAGTCTTTACTTAAAGCAAAGGCAAACTTGAAAAATATAAAAAAATGCGTTACTACAAATTTATTAAAATTAATATAACTATAATAAAGATTAATTTAATTATTTTAAAATTTACTAGTCTACAATATGTTCCTTTTATTATTATTATTATTTTACGAGTTTTCCTTGCTCTAGTAAATACTGCAGTAATCTTTAACGCATTTTTTTTTCTCCGTATAGAGACAACCGAAGCGTTATCCATATAAAGATAACAAGTAGAGGTAAGGGTATACTGACAGATTACTAGATACTGACAAATTATATTAAATTTAAATAATTTTTTATTTATGTACATTAAGTTGTAGAAAATAAGAAAACAGGAAAATTACAATATTATAAATGAATAGTGTGTATAATGGCTAAAGTGTAGAGAGAATAAGTAGGACAATACACTTATAGTAGAGTATAATAACATTAGAGAAAACGATAGCAATTAAGGTTACGCCTACAACAAAAATAACAACGACAACAAAAACAACAGCAAGAACGACAGAAATAGCAGTATATATAGACGTACAGAGAACGACAGATCAAGAGCGATGGAAAGTTTGAAGACACCACCAGTTCAGGATCGATCTACGAAATAATTTTTTTTGTCGATCATACATTTTATCTGAAGTCCTAAAGTTTCTTTAACACTCTGCAACAAATAGAAATCCTCACAGTGTCGCGTTCTAACGCCCTCTCTAAATTTAATCCAGTGAAATCCCACTGCATTTCAAAGCAGTGACATATACTTTTAGCTGAAAAACATTGAAATTTCATATACCTTTGACTGAGAAAGAGTGAAAGTTGATACATTTGATAGTACGTCGCTGCTTCGAAATTCAGTGGGATTCCACTGGAATAAATTAAGAGGGCAGATACATATAAAACGTGATCGAACCCTTTCCAAAGGCGAATCGCGCGGTGGCTGCCGCACGCACAGCATGCGAGGCTCATTCATAAGCAGAGCGGTAGTGGCAGCATTATTTAAACACACCGCGAAACCGCTTGGCGTGTCGCGCGACCTCACGAGCGCGTCGCCGTTTAATGCAGTATCGTCCGCCAGCCAATAAGCCTGGGGGGCCGGTATAGGCCGAGATAGAGGTCGGCCCCCTCCTCTAATGCGAGCTCATTGTCCGCGGTCGATTAATAAATTTGTACCGGCCGGCTGGCCACGAGACACGGTCCGCCCATTGTGCCCATTGTGCGGTGCTGGCCGGCCGCGACGCCGACGAGGCTTCGGAAGCCTCAGCGGCGGCTCCTTTTCCGCCTACTCCCCCTACCTACGAGCGGTTCTGGGACGACGCGGGTACGCCTGCACCTCGGTCGGGACGAGATGGATGGATCGGGGTGGGAGTCGCGTTTCGGTATTGTTGAAAGCTTGATTTACGATGGTCACCGGCGCAGGTGAGCTCGGCGCGAACGCGACTCCAGGCCAAGGAACCGATTTTTTATCAGTGGGGTAATAGGATTTGCTATCGTAATCGATCGTTCGACGTAGTGGGATATTTTTTTTTCCTTTTTTTTTTTTTGCTCTTTGCTGTGGATGCAACAGTGAAGAGATTTGACTGGGAAAGTAGTTAAGACGGTAGGAGAATTTGCGAAGTTTGTATATTATTAATTATTTAACTTTATGTGCAACATATACTACGTGTATGGATTTTATACTGACAGGTTATTAAACTTTCCATTTTGCGAAATGATTAATTATAAACAAATTTCAAAGTTAGAAGAGACTTACGCTGATAAGTATGACACATGCTACATTTTCATCGCTGATGTAATTTTACTAAAAGTACTTAGCAGTATTATTAATTTAAGCGATAATTGTAGTATTAGCTATTATTTGTATTACTAGGTTAATTATTTTTATTTTATTTTATTTTATTTTATTTTATAAATGTAGGGGTTTGTACCCATTATTCTACATTTTGTAACCAATTAAAAAAAGTATAATAGATAAATCATACAAAAATATTAATAAAAAGCTAGTTACGTTTTCTTCAATAATGATTTGAAGCTTTTTTGTTTCAACATTTCAATATTGTACATTTAAGAAGATTCTACCGGTAAAACTATTAAAAACAGAACAAAAAATTTTTCTTTTCCGAGCTAATGAAGCAATTCAATAAATTATCTGTATCTTTCTGAAGCTTTTATTTAAATTTGAAGTATTCTTTTTATTAAATTCTCCATTTAAGTTTCTTTAATTTCATGATGAAAAGGTAACGCTCCATAAAACTTTTTAAGTTAAAAGTAATAAAAATTCTTTCTGAGATAATGAAGCCTTCCGAAAAGTTAACTGTAGCTTTATTAAACTTTTATTTGCAAGTCTCTAATTTATTTTTCAACCTTAGAACTATTACCGATAGAATCCCTTTAACTTATTCCAAAAAAAGTTGGCCCATTTAATAAACGCTGAGAAGCGATGATAAAAGATATCGGTATGATTTCAATGGGAACTATTGAGTATGGCACCGTCGTAAATTTGGCTAAGTCAGCAAGCGAGAAAGGTCGCGAGCACGCTGATGGATCCAAAAGAACAACAGAGGCGGACGAAGGCGGAGCCCAGCTAAAAGTGCTTTCTCAAGGAAAACACACTGAGGCGCACGGCAAAAACAAATCGCTTCATAAACCCGACAAAAAGGCCCGAGCGCCGCGTGTTATGATCAGCGATCGGCGCTCCTTGTCCGCTTTTTCCCCGGAATAACCTTTTCATCCAATGTTTCCGCGACGCCGTAATCGCGGGTAACGAGGGAAGAACCCGAGGAAAGTAGCCCGTCGTCTTTTTTTCTTCATTCACTCGAGTGCCAGGCTTTCAATCCGGCAGCCAGGAAACTTTTGACCCTCGCCACTTTGCGTCGTAATTTTCGAGGAGCACAAAAATTTCTTTTCTCGCCTACTTTTCTCTGGTAGCCGTTAAATTGCGAAATGATTTGTGCTAATTTTTAAATCGCTCTCTCTCTCTTTTTTTCAACGTTTTTAAAAGATATTTAAATCACACTGGCATAGTTAATTATATTATGAATTGACGTATTTTAATAATAAATTCATTCCTATTTTTAAAATTTACAATTAATTCAAAATTCTTTCTTTAAATTAAATTGATCTGTAAAGAAACAATTAATCAATGAAGATCCGCTTCATTTTGTTAACTACTAATCGGAATAATCCTTGTTGAAAAATTATTTAAAAAATCTTCCAGTCAATTACAAAGGACTTTATGATCCTCGGCGGATGCCCAGGTGCAGTTTGGTTGTGACGCAGTCGAAGTACCATCTCTTATCGATCAGCGGCGCGGGAATGCTCGGCGTTAGCGCGCAATCCAGCTAGACACGTTTCCGCGTCTGTTACGTCATTTCCCTGGGATTTTCCCTGCCTCTCCACGGGCCAAGTGCAATTAGCGCGGTAATCAAAATTCGATGAATTACACTCGCGCGAACGGACAAGTCCCCTTTTTCGTGCTCGCATTTCGCGTTTAATTGATAATCTTTATTGATCAAAGTGTAATAGCTTCTGAAATTGCTAATTTGGCTGAGTAGCGCGTGTCCGGAGGGGTAGGGGGAATTTCGTGAGAGCTTTCGAAATTCCGCCCAATTCATATGTGTTCGGCCGGATTTTATCGCCGTTCGCGATTATTTAAGGGCTCCTTGTTTATTCGAGCGAGGTAAATATGCTTCCGACAAAAGCCATTGGGGCCCGTCGATTAATTTAACGGTGGTACATGTTAATAACGATAAATATTTTATATATGCTTATAATCGCGTCATTTCGATTAATTGAAATTGCCATAGGAAACTGATAGTTTGGACAGTGATGTATCTCTAAAATTGTTCAATAAATCTCCTTTAGATTTACCTATGACCGTTTAAAATTTATTTCCTTTTTTTTAATACGGCTATAAATTTTGTTTATTTGACAGTTTTTTTTATTGATTACTTGAAAATTCGAATATTTAATTTATTATTAATTAAAATTTTAAGGCCAATTACGTGAAATGTAAATCTATCATATAAATTATGTAAATAAAATCCAACAATTAAATAAATGTATATTTACGGCAAAATAAGTAAGAAAATACACTGAGAAAAAATATTATAAAATCTTATTTGCTGACGGTTATTTTTAAGTTTTGATATATTAATTAATTTATTAATTATTCCAAAATATTTATAATGGGTGTAAAACCGTTAATTAATAAAATAAAATAAATAAAATAACAATTACTATCGGTCTGAGGTGACCACAAACTGGACTCTCAGATAAAAATTTTCATATTCTACAGTAACATTTGCTGTATTTTACTGTAGAATATGCAAATTTTTATCTGAAAGTCCAGTGTATGGTTACGTTCTCATACAAATAATAATTTTTACAATACTTTTTTCTCAGTGTATCATGGATTATAATAACTATTATTTTCGTTAAGAAAGGAAGATTTTAAAACGCATCAACCAATTTAATAGAACTAATAAAAATGATTAGCCCTTACAAGCTTTATAAGGCGCATTAAACCTGAAAGCAATGTAAGTGTCGCGTAGAGAGGCATAGCGAAGAGTCCGTTGACAGTGGGGTTTAAGGACGGTTGTAATTGACACTCGGTTAATTCGAGCTCGCAGTAGGCTCCCGGCGCATACGTAAGGAGATATTCCGGTCGCAATAAAATTAGAAAGCCCCGGCTCTTATCGGCGCGCAGTCGTAGTTGAGCGTCTCCGGCGACTGCGCACCAAGCAACCCTTCCCTCCACCCTCTTCTAATTTTTTCCGACCTCTCGACGGCCTCGATTATCCTCGAGCTCGCGCGCGCAATCAGCGAGAGGCTCTTTTGAAGCGCGCGATAAGCCGATATCGGGGCCATCCGCGCCGAGAGACTATCGGATCGTTGGCGCAAAGCTGCGCCGTTAAAAGAACGCCGCTTGTAGAAGGGAGGGGGTGGGGCTGGGGGTGGTGGACTCGCGCTTGTATTCCGCGGGCGCGCGAGGCCGCTCCAACGCAATTACAGCACGACTCGAGCGTTAAAAGCCGCCGTAAAAGCTTTTGCTCGCGACTCTCGGCGGTGCATGCACGCATGGAAAGGGGGTGTGGGTGGCCCGCATTGCGCGAATTGCGGCGGCTCCCTCTTCTGTCTCTCTCGCTCTCTTTCTCCTGCGCTTGCTCTCGGGGTCCTTTAAACTTCATTTTGAACCTTTGGAAAGGCGAGCGGCGAAGCTAGCGCCAAGCCGGAAGTCCTTGGTTTGCGGAGTTATGTCGGCGACGGGAGTTTTCAGCCGCTCGCGACGGAGATTAACTCGCTCCCTTCTCGTCTTTACCCCCACCAGCCGTTGTCACCGCCTCTGGCCTTATACCCTTAGTGAGCGCGCGGAATTGTTGTTATTGTACGGCGGAGGGTGGGGGGGGAGAAGGCACAACATTGTTGATAATTACGCTGATAGCGAGTAGGCTTGAATGTCGGTCGTCAGAAGATTCAGTTATTTCAAGCATTTATATTTGCTGGGGGTTTGTGGGATTATAATATTGGGAGTGATTTTTTTTGGAGGTACATTGAATGGTAGGGTTGATTTTCCGAAAATTTGAGATTCAGTTTATTTGCGGAATACAGAATAATTCACGTAGTAAAATCTGTAGAAGGAAAACATGGTTACCTGCGTAGTAGAATAGAATAAGGGGATTTTAACGTATTAAAACTGTCATTTGTAATCATCGACATTTTGTGTGTATAATATATTTAATATTCAGAATGTGCGATGTGCAAAAGGAATGAATTAAAACAATAATATACATAAAAGTTACTTAGAATAGCGCTATTATGTTACAAAAGAAAAAAAAAACAGTACGTGACGTAACCACGAGGAAGGGTAAAATAGAACGCCAGTACTTTTGTAATACTCCGCGTAAAATGTGATTTTACATCTTCCACAAAATACTTCTTTACGCATTCAAAATAGGATGTAAAATTGCATCCGACTTGCAATTTTGCATCCTACTTTACATTTCATGCACCACAACAATTTGCAAGATTGCTCACTTCGTGTCTAGAGCAATTAAAACAAATAAAAGAACTTCTCAACCATTAAAAGATAAATTATAGCCGTCTAAATTATTAAGAAGAATAAAATTGTTAAAAAAGAAGAACAAAGAACAGAGTAAATATAAAACGTTGCAATACCAATCTCGCTTTATGAAAATTCCTAAAAAGTTTCCCCAGCGGAAGCCGCAGTTTATTGCTTGCGGCGGTAAGCTCTGCCGATCAAAATCAAAGTACACGTGTACGAAAAATCAGCGATGCTGCCGGGCGTCTCGCGCCATTGTCTCGACATTCGACGAGAACATGGAGAAAAAAAAAGGAGCCTGGATACCAGCGCGGCGACGGAACCGCAAGCATTCATATATCTCGTCCTGGCAGTTAAATTGAATCGAGGTGCGCGCGCATGGCCTTGTACCTTTTTCGCCGGAGGAGAAAAAGGCAGGCTCCGCTGGAGTATATAATCCGTTCGCGCTTCTCCGCCAGCGAAGGCCGACGGGTATAGACGCGGCGGCGACGTCGGCGTGGGAGCAGGAGGGAAGATCGTCCGACGGGGTGATTCATCATCTTCCGCCGAGGATTATTGTGGCCTAAGATCGCCGCCATCGCAAACACCTTTCGTTGCCGCCGACATCCTGCAATTTTCACCCCTGCACCACCCCCTCCTGCTCGTGAAATCCATTGAATCCATTGTAATCCATTAAACAAAACGGTGCTGCAGTCGCCTCTCGATTTATCAATTCTTCCATCGTCATTTTTCTTGGGTCAGCAACCCACCCCCACCCACTTCTTCCCTTCGCTTTTCTCCTTCGCCGGGGTCACTCCTGGATCCTCGGATTTTTTTTCCTCCGCCGGGTCGCCTGATTGCGCGAACTGCGGATGACATTTTGCGCCTTCGCGCGCAATAATTATGCAGACGATGGTTTTCTGCCCCTGTACCCCGGGAGCCGCTTGCATTTGTCATGAGGGGGTGGGGACTGCGATCTTCCGGGATTCGGTTTGGCCGGAATAGAATACGGTGATTATTGACGAGCATGAGACACTTTGTAACGAGTTTTTTTTTTCTTCTTTTTTTTGGGGAGGGGGAGGGCGAATGGTAAGACACTGTTATTAGCTGTTCGACAGATATCGATCGGAGACTTTTTTTGCAGATCACCATTGATGGCTTCATTTTGCTCAGCCTGCTCAGCCAACAAATAAACAAATTCCAATTTTCTTGAAAAGCTGTGCCGAGGAAAGCTATTTTCGTTGTTAAAAGTAATGGAGTACTCAAATAACCGTCTAGAATGGCATATTGGTGCGTTAAGTAGAAGAGCCTCGCTTCGGTCAGACGCACGCGGTAAAAACGGCTGCGATCACGTTGGTTGCACGCGTATCAGGTTCCCTCGATGATTTCACGAAATAAATTGAAAATAGTTGGCAGCCATTACGATAATAGTACGATAAAGAGAGACAGAGGGACAGAGAGAAAATGCAAAGATTAAACACGATATTCGGTGTTGCGCTGTACTCGGAGATAAAACTGACGCTGTTATAAACGTTTTTGCGATAATCGTAAAATTTTATTACCCACATCAAGTCATTTTTTTCCCACGCCGGATTAACGGCGTTTTTTTTTTATTTTTTTATTTTACCGCGAAGAAAAAATAATAGTTATCGACTTGAAGAGTTTTACCAAAAATTCTCTCCTCGACAGTTCCTTAATGACGGTCGTAAACCTCAAAGAAGAGAGAAAACCCATTTTCCACGAAAGAAGATGCCAAGGAGTAGACGTTTTCTGCCTCCAAGGTGTAAAGTTTCTGACCATTATTATCTTGAACAACGGAGGGAGAAAAAACACGTATCCCATTGAAAATTCGATACCTTTACGGGATTAATGAATCCATAAAGCGTCACTTTGACGAAAATTATCATTTATTCAAGTATTTTATTTCGTAAAAATCCTTTGTGAGTATAGTTTAATTCCATCTGAAAAATAAAATTGCAGATAACTTCATTTAATGCGATGTTCAATCCGCTTTTAAGCATATCTGATTAATTAAAAGTAATCCATGCCGACTTGGCGGTTGATGCGTGTCTCAGAAATTGGAAACGAACCAGTCAGATATAGATATATTATATATATCATTCTGCTCAGGAGTAAGCCAAAATAAGCGGTCACTGACACTGACACTCGTCTCCAAAAGTTTAACTTCTCGTTGACATCAGAAATCCAGGAAAAAATGAAACTAAAAAAAAATTCAAAGTGGATCACAGCTAATCTGCAATTAAATTAATCTTCCTTTTTGCCAATCTCTTGTGCTCCTTGTGCTACTGTTATGATAACTTTTTAATCCGATTTATCGAAATCAGATATGATGATAGCTTTCTCATTATTTTTAAAGTAAATTGCAATTTTAATTTTTGTTGTAAAGAAAATAAAGGATTTGTCTACGTCATATCATCCTCTCTCTCTCTCTCTCTCTCTCTCTCTCTCTCTCTCTCTTTTCGCATTTTCATTTTTTGTTTACTTGAAATTATTTTGCGCGTTGATGGTGAATAAACGACTATCTGTCTATTTAGATCCAACTAACTATTTATCTCTTCTTCTCACTGTTACTCACTCATCTTCCCTTTATATAAATCTATTTTACAGTAATTTTTATCTGTGATATCCTAATCTTGTTTTATTATTGTTTTTAGTATGACTAGTAAGATATCACTTGCATATTCTATTTAATTATTCTATTTAATTTCATCTTATGTAGTTATTATATGTATATCTTTAATTTTTTACTGTGATTTACCTTGACCAAAAGAATTGTAATTATATTCATTATTGTAAATTTTACAAATAAATGTATATCTCTATCTATCTATTCTTCGCTTACACACACCCTAAATATTGCACACTTGCAAAATATTAGCATTTTTAATATATTTATATTCAATCGTGCTTGAAAAATGTGACTATGCAAATATTGAACATTCACCCAAAGGGCGAATGAAGGATTGTCTTATCTTATCTCTCTCACTTCGTCCTCGTCCCTTATCTATCATCTGTCATCTATCCAAGAATCTCTCTTCCTCATTACCGGATCATCAAAAAGAGCAGCCATCGTCGTGGTCCGCGACACATATCCATGTCGTACACGCGGTCCAGCCGTCCATAATTTTTTCCACTGCCCCCCGCTCGGTCGTCCGTGACCATTAGTCTCTCGCTCGCACGTCGAAGTGCCCGCGCGCTCCCCCGTGGTCCGTTATCTTGTAACAAAGCCCCCGGCACTTGCAGCCCGACAATTCCCTAGGCGGATCGGGAGATGTCGAAAGTCACTAAGGGAGCTCCTTCCGCCGGCTGCCGCGCGGCTCGCTCCCACCTCTGCCACGCGACGGTTGGCAGGACTGAATCAATAACCCCGTGAGCGAGGGCGGCGGGGGCTACGAACTCGACTGTCCTGCTCGGCTGCGCGCCGGCCGCGCCGCTCGCGCAGACCCGGCGCTCGAGGCCCTTATACGCTTGATGCCGGCGCGCCGGTATTTCGATCTTGCTTTACATCGTTATTGGATTTTCTTTTTAGTTTTTCAGATGCTTTCTTTTCTTTTAATCCGGATTTTAAGTAGAATGTAGAATGTAGAATGTAGAGTGTAGAATGTAGAATGTAGGATGTAGGATGTAGAATATATAATGTAGAATGTAGAATGTAGAATGTAGAATGTAGAATATAGAATGTAGAATGTAGAATGGAGAATGTAGAATTTAGAATGTAGAATGTAGAATGTAATGTAGAATGTAGAATGTAGAATGTAGAGTGTAGAATGTAGAATGTAGAATGTAGAATAGAATGTAGTGGAGTAGTAATAAGATGAAGTTTGTATGCATTAACAAGTGTCTACTTAAAACTAATAATTTTATTTATAATTTTATTTTATATTTAATTTATCTTTGTTAAAAAAATGGTGTATTGATAAATACATAATTAAACAGCCAATTTAAGTGAAATGTAGTTTCAGGAATGTTAGTAGTTAGTGTTTGTAGTCAATGACTAAAATTTCACATGGAAACTAAAAATAGCATTTAAAATTTTATTCGTTAAGCAATAAACCCATCATTCTTTTTTTAATGCCGTAAACAATGGCCTTGTGACAAAAATAAAAAAAAAAGGCCGGATAACTCTAGCTTACAAGGTCGTTAATTGTACGGTCGACTCGACCGGCCGCGACTGCCAACGACCGGCCAATCGCGCATCGCCATCCATAAATAAAAGCCAGCAAAAATAGCATTTTTTTTTTGTTTGGTCCTTTGTAAAAATTGTTTCCATGTCTTTCAATTTTCCGGGAATGCGCACGTTTTCAGCTCACCGATACTCTATTCGCAATTCCCGCCGTTTGTGCGACGAAATTCGGGGTGAGGAAGGAGGGGAGTGGGAATTCAAAGGAGTTTGTTACCTTGAACAAGCGGAACTTTGTGGGCCATGCATGGCTCCCAAACCAGGTGTCAATTTATCTAAAAAAAAAAAGATTATATATGTATATATGTATATACACGAAATAGATTTCCAATCGAGGAAGATTTAGTGAGGGTGCCCAACGTTTTGAATTCTTTCGCTTTGCAGACTATTGAATGTGGAGTGTTTTCAATATGTTTTGGGTGACGGCTAAGCGGAGGCTTGAGAGAAAAAATAAATTTTTATTTTTAATCTTCACGCTGTGATATTATATTTGCCAAAACTTTAAACAAATTTGACTGACTGAATTGTATTTTACATAATTAATTATCTAAAGGTATAACAAACAATAGAAATTAAATATTAATGTAAATTACTGATTGTTAAAATATATACAGAGGAATACATAAAAATTAAACCCTTATTTAATTAAGAAAATGGCATTGCCTTTTTAAGTGCAATATCAGTAAAAACAGAGGAGTACTGTAAGCCATTTTATCTCAATTTAAGCCAGTACTGAAAAGTTGTTACTTTAAACAAAGAAATAAAAATAAAATTACATTAGACTATGAGATGGAAAAAAAATGAAATTAATTTAACTAAGCTCTCAATAATTTATAAATTTTACCTGCACCACCTACCTATTAGTGCATTAATTTACTCCACTGAAGGAACATTCCATTCTTCCATTCAGTAATTTTCAAAAAAATATGAATTCAACTGTTACCAAAACACTCGATTACATCCAACCCAGTAGTTTCGAAACCTCCCGTCGACTTATAAAATCGGTGACTGCCGCATCCACGGGTAAGGCACGGGAGTCGCTTAGTCCAATGAATGAAAGTAGCGGACGCATTCATAGGGCTTAATTTGATTTGTCCCGCATTACCGGAAGAGCCGCTCTCCTTCCCTCCAACCCCGAGGTCCGGCCTCAAAATGTGTGTTCATCTACGTTTGTACGTTGCGAATACGTACTCGCAAATACTCATTTGTGGTCGTCTATGTTCGTGTTTTTCCATGTGCCAGGTCGCTTAAAATTCAGCAACAATTCCACGTACGCGTACTACGTTTCAGGTTCGCGGCTCGAATAATGCGCGGGTGGCCGCCGCCAGGCGAAAACGCCTCCGCGCGCCACTCCAATCCGTCTGACTGTGCGCCCGCTCTGTTTTGGTTTTCTGCCAGGCCCGAGGCTCCTGGTACATCTCCAATTCCTCCCGGGCCTTCCGCCGATACGCGACGGGCGACAGTTCGTTTGCGAGGATGCCAGTGCTGCCGTTACCCCCTCCCCCCTCTTTTACCTCGTCCTCCTACGGTTGCATGATTTTGTTACGCCGAGAATAAAGGCCGAAGAATTATCGGCTTTAGTCACTTTGCCACCCGTTGGGGACTGTCGATTTGAACTAAGTCACGCCTACGCTTCCTTTTTTTAGACATCCCCGGAGTATACCGCCGGAAAATCCTTTCTGGAGCAAACGACCTTCCGAAGTATTTTTACGTTTTCTTCGTATTTTTTTAATAAGATATAAGGAAGTTTTCTTTTTTTTTTTTACGCGTGCCGAGAGACGTTGTCGGAGTCCGTCGTTCGGTAAGTTTTTAGGGGTAGTTTGTAAAGGGGAATGTCGCGTTTAATGAGGAGATAACCACGGTTTTCTTTTTTTTTTATTATTTAAAGACCGAAATTACTTTTTACAACTCACTTCATCACTTGCACACTTTAACTTTTATTGTTTGAATTAACTCTTAAGGCTAATGAAGCCATAATGCCTATAATAAAACGGAAGCGAGTAAATGTGAAAATGCGTCCGTGCCGTAGTTTTCCGCATTTGACGAATCTACTCAGTAAACATTACCCCTTTAATTACGCTCGACAATGGCTTTGGAATAACCGTTAAACGGGGGATACTTATCCATTCGGAGCTGGAGATTAGTCATAAATAATAGATGAAGGCAAATGAAAATCAATGATTTTTAGTTTTTAAAAATATCTGCATGCTTTAAGATTTTATTGTGGGCTGTTTATACTGATGAATTTCCTATAAATAAATTAATCAATAAATTAATTAAAGTTGTATGTCGATTTGTCGATTTGTCGATTGTCGGAATTCTCTAAATAACGTTTAATTCGAAAACAAAACAGTAGGGGAAGTAATTAAAATTGAAAGATCTACTTGACAACCGAAATACATGCATATAAAAAAGAACACTGATATATCAAATTAAATTAAAAAGACACATCAAAGTTTAAAAAAATAATTTTACTCTCACTAATTAATCCGTAGGAAAGAAGTTGGCAGAATTTTTTGCAGAAAGTTTTGAAGTAGTTCCGCAGAAATTTATCATTTTCTATAGAATTTTCTGAAAGGTTCTCGCCTGTAAAAATTTCTGCAGAACATATCCACAGACAATTTATTGCAAAAAATTTGTTCAGAATTTTCTGCAGGCAAGAACGCTGCATAAAAATCTGCAGAAATT
>JAWWEN010008911.1:0-55510 GCA_035582955.1 Sycophila texana | reverse complement strand
TATCATTTCTGCAAGATTTTCTGCACGGTTTTTGCCTGCAGAAAATTTTTTGCAAAAAAAGCTACAAAAATTTCTGCCAACGTCTGCAGAAAAAAGTTTCTGCAAAAGTTTGTTCAGAATTTTCTGCAGGCGAGAACGCCGCATAAAAATCTGCAGAAATTTATCATTTCTGCAAGATTTTCTGCACGGTTTTTGCCTGCAGAAAATTTTTTGCAAAAAAAGCTACAAAAATTTCTGCAAACGTCTGCAGAAAAAAGTTTCTGCAAAAGTTTGTTCCGAATTTTCTACAGGCGAAACCTGCACACATATTTTCCTACGGGAACGAAAAGAAAACGCGAAAACCTACGAGAGAATAATACCCAAATAAATCAATGAACGCACTTTTTAATGAACAATATAAAAAAAAGTAGTAAAAATTCAGCATAATAAGTAACTCATTAAAAGTATCACTCCACACCACACCATTATTATTCGTATTCAATAAATTTCCCAATAAACTCCGCTCGGCTCCCTTTTTCCGGCGAACTTTCGAGCAGCCCCGTCCAGCGTAAGCCGGCCTCGCGCACGCGGAGGGGGTGCCAGGCGCGCGCCGCCGGAGCGCGACGGGGCTAGTCTCGGAGCATCTCGGGGCGCGAGAGTGGAGGCTCTGGCGGCGGCCGCGGGAGCGAGAGCACCAAGCCCGCTCCGGCGTCATTCCGGTGCCGTAGTCCGTCCCGCGCGCTTCGCTGGCGCCGACGTGGAGCCCCGGCAGAGCAGCTCCCCCACCGCGTCGCGTACT
Source organism: Sycophila texana (assembly GCA_035582955.1). Lineage (NCBI taxonomy): Eukaryota > Metazoa > Arthropoda > Insecta > Hymenoptera > Eurytomidae > Sycophila > Sycophila texana. The sequence goes on along the minus strand of JAWWEN010008911.1, from coordinate 54,732 downwards.
CCCCGTCGCGGTCACAGTGTTGTTTCTTGACCCCCCCTGGTACGGAGTGTGCACCCAGTGAGGAGAGCCCGGAGGACCCGGCGCCCTCTCACCCCCGACCTGTAGAGCCCCAGTAGTGCGAGTCGCGCTGCGGTCAGACAGGAGCTCTCCACTCCGTCTCTTCTTGTTTGTTCTTTGATACTTTTTTTTTGTTACTTTCTTTCTTTTCTCTCTTTTTTTTTTCTTCAAACTGACGTGAAGCGATCGATCCTCCAGCGAGCAGCCTCCGGAGATCAATTCGAGCTCCTCGGGGCTTGACGCCTGGGGGCGGCTTTTGTTTACGGCGGCCGGGGGTGGGAGGCCACGGGAGGGTGGCTCCGGCCGGCGAGTTCGAAAGAGTCCGATGGCAATTACCGCGCGCCCGCGCCTTAGCGCACCGGCGAGCACGTGAATATTCACGTGACACGATATTACGTACATGTGAGTCGCGAAGGTGAAGAGATCGCGGGGGTATATTTATTGCACAGTGCGCGGTTGGTTCTTTTTATTGGATCCTGAGAGTAACAGTGCGACGGTAGCCGCCGACGAGGGACGTGAATAGGTGCACTCGAGGAAGATGCTGCGGCGGCCCGTCGACGGGGACATCGTCGGATCCGCGGCCGCTGCGGACCGGCGAAACTCGCATACCAGGTGAGGAGAGAAATATTTCTACGATTTTTTTCTTTTAGGAGACATTTTTATACAGAGACCGCCAAAAGTACCGGGACGGCAGAATATTTCCTCGGAAGATATTTTCCAAGGAGGGTCCCGGTACTTTTGGCGGACCCTGTATACTATTTTTACATGCCAGTGTACGAAGCAAGAGACTCCCTATAGACCTTTTTTTTTTTAAAACATTCGCGAAATTGGCTTTCTCTGATGCGCGAAAAACTCGTTATAGCCTTTTTTTCTAGTCATGGAGAGGATTTTTTTTTATTACGTATACCCCTGCGGTATGAATATTTAAATCCCGGCGATATTGCGACACTTGCGTGCGTAAATCGGTGCGTCGAAATTTATTTAACGAAATCTTAGTGTACGGCTGTGATGTATTATTCATGGATCCGCGCGACGTCGTCGTCGCGGTCGAGCGGCCCGTTTTACGAGGCTCGTCGATCGCACGCGCGCCTATCCTTGACGGATGGCGTGTCGGAATTAGCTTTTTATTGGAGGAGACAGGGGTATTGGCAGTCGATCAAGTGGGATCGACTAATCCCCCTTTCCCCCTACGGCGGCGCGATAAGAGTGTCGCCGAACGAAATTGCGCCTGCTGCCCCGCTAATAATCTGGCAGTCGGGGATTTTGGGGCTTTAGGTATCGCGAATGCGTAGTATGGGGTCTGAACTTTCGGTCGTTACACTCCGCGCTGCCGAATATTGTTCGCGCGTCAAAGGTTTTGAGTTAACCTGTTGGTTAAACCAATAATCCGTGGCAACTTCGCCGAGCGAACTGCCGAAGTTCTGCCCTATCGCCGTCAAGTCGGTGCATTTGTACGGCACAATTTCATTAGCTCTGACTTGCCAATGCAATATATCAAATATACGTCGAGTACCCAGTTTGATAATGTTCTAATGAGATTTTGCTATTTATATTAACAGTAAATGAGATGATTTTTTTTAATAGCTTTTTTTGTGATTTTTTTTAATGGAAAATAGTTTTATGGCGTCTGACCATACTCGACTTTTTCTACTTGCAGCGAATGAGCGCAGTAATAAGCACTGTTTTCTATGCAATTTTTCTTTTCAAATGAGGTGAATTTCTTTTTTAATTTATTTTTCAAATTGAAATTTAAATGAAGGCAGCAGTAATATGAAATCTTTTAAATTATACCAGAAAGGAATTCTACAGAATTAGGATATTATCATCTGGTCATTGTGAGCCGACCTGGTATTCCATGGCACACTTTTATTTACGCTTTGAAATCTTAATAAGTTGAATTTCTTTTATTAAATTGTTAAATAAAATCTCTTTATTTTGCTATAACTATTCTTCAATCTTTTCATAACCTCGGTAACTGTGTACTTTAGATACTCTTACTATTTTCCCGTCACATTTAACAAATCAAGGAAATATTTTTATCTTATTTATTGTATTCTAATTTATTCAATTTAAACAAATTCGAAACCCGTTTTATAATATAAATGTAACAATAAGTATGGAAAAATCTTAAACTATACCTATATAATAGACCAAAAAACTACATAGCGAATGAACGAACAATGTATCTAGTGGAATTATTTATTTATTTATATTTAAACAATTAGATAGGTTAAAAAAACTTTACAAAACAACAACGGAAAAGTTAAAACTAAATCAACTAAAAGAGCTGAAAATTTAGAAGTGAGGGGGCACAGTGTATTCTAAAACTAATTCCAAAACTAAATCAAATAATAAGGGACCTAAAATTTAATAATATAGTGCATAATTAAAACTAAAAGTAAACGAATAACATTTTTAATTAAAATTTACATTACATCAAACAAATTTAAAGCTCCCGTACACCGTAACGGAGTACCTCGGCATAAATACATGGGTTCCTTGTCCAACTCGGTGCTCGCAGCGCGCAGCACAGTCAATGGGTAAATCGTCGAAAGGCCAGTAAGTAAACCGTCGAAACTTTAATCAGATATCGATCCAACTTCCGTGTGCCGTATCAATATCCCTTTTGCGCTCGCACTGCACGGGCGCATGTACTTTGCGCAATAGCGTTAATTACGAGGCCAGAGCGACGTTAAAACAATATTGCTCCAATATAGCCGTAAACATTTTTCACCGTAGCCTGGGATTGGGCCGAAGCGTGGGGGTTGTCCCCCTCCCCTCGCGGGGAGGCCATTCACCCTCCTCCGACCGCGCCGATTTACAGCGAAAGCGACTCTCTCGCGCCAGTTTTATCCCTCGATTCTTTGGAGTCCGCGCTGTTTGCCCCTTCTTTCAATCGCCGGAAGCTCTTTAATTCGCCGGCTTCGACTTTTTTTACTCGCGCGACGCACCTATTTTCTTTTTTATCTTCATGATGACGGTGGCCTGTTTTCTTTTATAATGATGCAGGAAACGTATTATCTCCGATGAAAAAAAAACATGTTTTATTTATGTATTTATTTATTTATTTATTTATTTTGTGGTTAAATTACAATGATCCCGAGCCTTGCTACTGTTTTAAGCGGTTTGGGGGCGAGCGGAAAGAAATTTGGCCGGTCGACTGGGGAGAAATAACTTTTGCTGAAGGATACAGTGGAGCGATGAAAAATATCATTAAGACGGCACTGTTTTTGTTTCGTAGCGTTTTCTCTTTACAAAAGTCCGTCTTTCAGCTTCGCGCATTGTTCGATAGGGCGGAACGTTTAAATGTGGATTTAAGAGGGAATCTTTTCAAAAGTTACTCGTTAAAAGGAAACCCCTTACTTTTTTCCCTATGTTAAATTTAATATTGTAAGGATATGACGGGGTAGGTTTCTATTCTTTTTTTTAATTTTCAACGTGTTTTCTAGGAGTCTACGCGGTTACTCACTACTCAGTCGAAAGGGATTTAATTTTAATTGAATTTTAAACTCACTTTAATTAAAGCTTTTCAGAGATTTCGCAATGGAGCGTGCTCTAAATGAAAAAAACGCTAAACGCAGAATCCCCTTTATTAATTATACAGTTTTACTATTATCTTCCGTCAAAAGTAAAAGCCGCTGATTTTTTTCTTTTATAAACGCCATCCAACAATTTAGTGAGAGTCAGAATAAAAAATTACTTAATAATTGTAAAGAGAATTTATCGTAATAATGGTTCTTGAATAATATTGATTTGCAAAGAATAAATACTTGCATTAATCGTTTTTTTATATTTTTGTGAATTATTGTATTAATAAGGTATATAAATATATACTTTAAAACTTAAATTTAAAAAAGTAATAATTATTCAATTAATATCAATAATAATTAAATAATGGCAGTGCATTGCGTGGACTAAAATAAAAAAATATATATATATATATATATATATTAAAAGAATAATTTCCTTTTGCTTCGTATTTTCATGTTTGAATTAGATTAAACTAATTCAAGCGATGTAATTCTTTAAAAGCAATGTGCATTCCACTGCTTTTGTTCTACTAATTTAATGAAGTTAACAGTAAAATTCTCTTGATTCAAAGAAAATTTGTTCACAGCGTAAAAAAAGTGCTTTCACAGACATGAAATGTGAAAGTCATAAAAGCTTAAGTAAATACCAGCTAATATTAAAGAAATTGAAATAGTAAAGTATTTAAGCTACTTATTTAAAGTAAATAAACTTCAAATCATACGTATGTACAACATAAAAGCTCTTACACTGTAAATTATATATTATGATAAATAGTAAATATACAAAATAAAATAATATAAAATAACGTAAAATAAAATAAATAACAATAAAACATTCAATTATTAAAAACAAATAAAAAATGTAACTGAACTCGAGCCGATCCCCTCCATTAAAGGGACTTTCCTCGTTATCTTTCCACTACTCGAATTAACGCTGCGAAATATCAAGTTCCACGTCGTAGCATGGGGGTGCAGAAAGAGTTGGAGGACGGAAGAGAGGGACAGCCTCGAGAAAAAGATATCGGACTCCGGGACGCGTGCACGTCATAGCAACGCCCACGTCCCTCGTCATTGAGTTATTAATGGGCCAAAGCGGGGCGAATTAGCTTTTTCCATCTTCCCGAGGCCTCGCGCGCTCTTCTTGCTCGCATTCGAAAAGTACACCTAATTAATGTTATCCGCCGCGGCGCCCTCGGGGCTAAGTAATTGCAAAAGTTTCGCCGAGGCGAGCGTCACTTTGAAGCCATTAGGCGGGAGCGCGCGCGTCGCACATATCGCCAGCCAGCCAGTCCTGCGCCGGGCACCTTTTGTTCCCCCGGCCGCTTTATTTTTCGGCGCTGCTTTGAATTGGCCTGCGCGCGCGAACGGAATACACCCGGCACCAGCTTTCTTTTTTTTTTTCGTTTTTTTTTTCGAGCGCGAAAGAAATGAGAACGAATAAAGTGGTATTTTTAGAGATTTTTTTCGCATCGCACCCGCTATAAATTGTTTTGAACAAAACTAGTCCGTTTCAGCTTTTCGTAAAGCGAAAAAACGAGGAAAAAGTTTTCGCGCGGAACAAAAATGGAGGATGGCTATCATTAGCTGCTCGTAAATTTGAGAATAGTTTAGCTGTGGTATAAGAAAACTTTTGTTTGTGTATATTATACTTTAAAAAGAATTTCTGATGTGAAAGTGGAAAAGGACGAATCTTGTGATATACATTTAAAATTAAGTAGAAACAGACGAGTCTGGTAATACACATAAAATCAAGTAGAAGCAGCTGAATCTGGAAAGACTCATAATCAAGTAGAAACAGACGAGTCTAGTAAGGCGCGCATTATTAATAAATTTCTTATTTATTTATTTATATATTGTTTATTTTAGCAAAATATTCGATAGTTTAATACGTATCTTATAAAACTTGATTGGTTTCATTTAATTTTCTGTTTGTCTTACGGGACTCGTCTGTTTCTACTTCTAAAGACCAGTAGTCCAATATATTTTTGTCTTTCATTAAGAAAAAAAAATTGTAAAAATTAATATCTGCATGGGAACATGATCATAGACTGGACTCTCAGGTAAAAATTACCATACTCAGCATTAAAAGTTTTGACAATAAATTTTGCTGTATATATAGAATTATTTCCAACATTATTTAGAAAAAATTCCTATATTTACGGTAAATTTTATTTTTTTGTAGAGTATGGTAATTTGTATCTAAGAGTCAGTTATCAAGTTCCCACCGAGGTTCCCACACAGATAATAATTTTTCCAATACTATTTTCTCAGTACTTTTGAAAAGGTAGCTTACAATTTAGAGAAACAGCAACCAAAAAAATATCCCTTCATTGTCTACGGTATTTACCAAGCTATTCTAAAAACACGGTTCTGTTTTTTTTCACTTTTCCACTAATTGTAGCGATGCAATCGGCCGGCGTAGAAAGAATGGGAGAAGCGGAGTCGAAGGATAGCCCCGAAATAAAAGGGGAACGGTCGAGTGTCCGTTGATTGAGTGGGAATCCGGCGTTGCTGCAGCCGGAACAGTAAACGGCCAATGTCGCGTCGGTACTAATGAAAATTAGATGCAAGCCAGTTTGGCATTACGACCACACTCGTTTGATTGACCATTGTTATTGTCGATAAAAGCTCTACCAGGTTGACTTACTTGTTTCGTCGCTTCACACAATTCTAAATGCAATTATTAAGTTGCATGTCCTCTCGTTTCTTCTAACTTCGCATTGGAAAATTTCAACCCAAAGTTTTGCATTTTTGTTATAAGTAGAATAATTAAGCATTATCAAAGTTTTTTTTTACATACATTTTTTATTAGCCTCTCAACTTCTGTAATATCATTCGAGGGGTTTTGAATATTTTAAGTAGCTTAAAATTGTTTCATGCATTTCTCACAAGTCTTTTGAATATTTAATTCGAAAATAAATTCAATATTAAATTGACGATTCTACGAAAAGGTTTATTACAATCGACAGAAAGTCACGTTTAGTACAAGTTTCGAAATGTATTATTTACTACAATATCATATTTATTTTCTTTTATCATATAAATGTCTAAAAAAAATTTTTTTAAATTTTGATTTTTCTGACAAATTGTCTACTCTTACTATAAAATCGATCAGCAACCCTCAAATTGATGAATCTCAATTCTGAAAACTCGTATTGTGTAACTTTTTAGATTTGAAAGCTGCTAGTTAAACACTGTATCAATGAATAAACAAAAGGCACAAGTGGAAGGGGTTAATTATTGAAACGACAGTGAAAGACGTGCACTGGTCCGCTATTGACTCAACCCAGGAGATTAACGGCAGAGTGCCAACGCCGATGTAAATAAGAGAGAAGTGCCAATGTAGTATTATACGACCGCGACAATTCAATACAGTCTCTGCTGTGTCACATTCAATGCATTTGTCCGAAGCTAATTTTGTTTAATGCCGACGTTCGCAGGCATAATTCCTGTAATATAATTTTTTTGTTCTTTTTAACGTATTTAATTTACTTCCAGCGATGCTTATATGAAAGGAAATTTACGTGCACTCAGGCGAATTGACTGATTAAATGCGATTAGCCGTCACTTGGCTATGGCCGTATTAAAAATTAATGTTCCATTTGTGCCGCGATGGATTTCGTTTAACGTGTCGCGGAAGATTTTTGCGCGCACCTTTAGTATTGAGGAGGGGGTGGGGGTGACTGTTATTTCCCTATTTCGAGTTATAAATTCAGTTATGGATCTCATTTCGTGCTCAGTAAAATTCAGATTGCTCGGCTTGGGGAGCTCCGTCAATTTAAAACAAAATAAGCCGCGGTAATTGAACACAGCCACGTATATCCTGCACTCCACGCTAAGCCGGAAAAGATGATTTAAACCCCTCCCCTATACCCACCTATAAACCCATAATTATTTTGCCTCTATTACAATGTGAAAAATAATAGACACCACATTATAATACTTGCGGGATTAATATTTAAATCATGCGCTGTGTTATGGGAATGCATAAAAAATAAGTTGCACGTGTTATTCCTGAAATTACCCGGAAATTCGAAGTTTATTAATTTATTAATGAAAAACAAAGTAACTGATAATTTGATACACAAAATCATATAATATTCTTTGAGTAGCTGATAATAAAGGATTTTTTATTGTATTAAGGACCAGTCCATAAAATATTTAATAAATAGTTTATCCTGTGCAAAATATAAATAAGCAAAAATCGTGCCGTTTAACAACTAAAAGCCTATTAGCCATGTTTGCATGAGAAAATATAAATCTACTTTTTTACAAATAGTAGACATATAATATTTGAGTACGTAATTATCCTATGTAAAAAAAGGATTACACATAAAATGAAAATTTAAATGAAAAGCTCTGCAAAGCTCTTGATTAAAGCTCAAGGTAGCAATGCCGTCGAGGGTCACAACTCAAGGAAGTCTTGAATTTAAAATATGTTATAAATGAGATATTGCTCTTTTAATTGATTCTCGGCAAAATTATCGTATCGGTACTATTTTTGGAAATATGAGTGTTTTAATTTGGTATTTTTATGCAGGAGATTTCCGTTTGTAATGGGATCTTCGTTTTCAAATGCAATTTTATATACTTTAACAAATCACGATAGCAGCAAAAAACTACGTACATAAACTTTAAAAATTCGTGAATTGTATTTCATTAAAAAATGTATGCCTATCGGATTGATTCAAGCAATGCTATAAGTTATAATAGTATATTACAACACTTGTGCGTTAGTTGATTAATTAACCCGTGCGATGGTTTTCGCACGAGCGAAGCGAGTGTGAAATGTCGCACGGGTTAAACAATCAATTATCGCACAAGTCTTGTACGATATTTTATAGTACGAGTGCTGAAAAGCGCCGTTCAAAGTTGGCATTTTGAGGTTAGGAGTGCGTAAAATGCGCGTTTTAGGCACCGAGTACTATAAAATATTTTTCGCATAAAAATGTAACCTATAGGTATATATTTTGTACATAATGTGCAAACGCCGCGACTTGGCAACGTTGCAATCAGTGCATAGGGCTCATTTACCTTATGAGGTCACGGTATTGCTACTTTAATTAATCTTAACTAAGATAGTACGTTTCAAAAGTTAAAAAAAAAACTAATTTTATTTAAGAATAACTATTACACTTTTAAATAATTAACATAAGCTGAGTAATAAATATTAAATTACCAGGTAAAATATCCTAAATTTTTTCTTCGCAAAATTAATAATTTTATTTTCATATAGTAATATAAAAACATAAGGATCATCACCATCAATATTTCAGTAATAACCACCTTATTTATCATCGCAAATGACGAACGAATAAATGAAAACAGATAAGCTTAAGAATGCCCATAAATCTAACGGGCACTTTCTTTTAAATTGTAAAAAAACTTAGGGCCCGTCCAGATAAACTAGTGACAGCGTTAGGATTGAAACAAATTACGTAAAAGCATAAAAAGCGATACTCCCTTGGCAATAACGTCGTAAAGTAGGGCAAAATTTTTCAGCGGCACGTCAGGCCGAGGTCTCCGATAAAAGAATTTATCGGTGGCATTAAAAAAAAAATTACGACGCGTCAAGAGTAAATCCGTAATAACGGCGTAGCGACAAGGATCGATGGACTCGACGAGGCCGGGGAAAAGGGATGAAGGTGAGCAGGGGGTGTACGGATGCACTCGTCAAAAGGTTGGAGGTGACGAACAGGTCCCACCGCGAAATTATCGCTAAATCTCGTCTTATCTTCTCCGGGCGGAATCCCCCTCGGCGTCAGGTGGGCGCCCCGTCCCAAGGGCCATTAGGGGCACAATGAGTCGGTGCGCGCCTTTTTTTTACACCGATGAAAATTTAATTAATTTTAATACCCAGAAGTGAAGCCGCGGCCACGAGCCAAGGGAAGCATTAAGGGCTGCCGCCTCTCCGTGCATATACATATCTTTAGAGCGAAGGGGGGAGTCGCGCGGCGCGCATTTCATCAAAACTTAGCTCGAGACTTCTTTTCTGGCGGACCGGCGGAAATGCAGATGCCGAGGCCGAGATAGAAAAAGCGCGGGGCGCCGTGCACTCGAAGGAAAAATATTTTAGGCGACGCTAAGACATTTTTACGTTTCCTTCGTCGGCGGCTGAGAGGCGCACGCTCCTCCTTCTCTACTTCTTTACCATCCTTTTTCTTCTATCTGAGGTGAGCGAGAGAGACTCTTATTAAAGGGGAGAGCGTTTTTTAAGAGCGGGATTTCCCGTATACATTTTGCAATTTCATTCCGGACGAGTTGACGCTGTTTTCTGTCTCTCTTTCTTATTTTTGTTTCTTTATTTTTTTCTTTATTTTTTATTTTATTTATTTTTTATTTATTTTTTTTTGCATGGAATCGAGTTGAGTCGGAACTGATTTTTTTTCTTCTCCGGATTTTGTAATTTTCGAGAGGAACACTTGGCTGAGATTATGATGTTTTCTTGGGCGATACTTGCCAAAAATATTTCTGGAGTGGTGAATATCCGTATTTTTGTTTAACGCCCTAAAGCTTCTTCTCAAGAAGCATCCATTAATTTGGCATTTTATTTTTAATTTATAATTATTTCCTGTGCCCTCAAACTTTGTAATAGTAAAATGCTGCGTGTACGCGAGGAGGCTATTAATAATATATTATTTCAATAAAAATAATTAATGAATTCACAAAGATGACTTAGATTGATAAAGGCCTAGTATAATTAATTTTACTAATTTTTTGTTCTCACCCAAAGCTAAAACTTCTAAGCCCGAGCACAAAATAAAAGTTTTCCAATAAAACAGGGCAGGATGAAGCTTCCAGATAATCTCATTAAGTTCATCAGTCCGGCGCTCAATTTTTACATTTGACGTTTGAACAGCGCCAGGCAATTAAATCGAAGGTGTCGAAGGGAAGGGGAGCGCAATAATTTCGCGTTGATCCAATTTAGTTGTTTATATCAACGGGATCCGTAAAAACTCGCCTGATAACGCCCGGAAGTTAATTAGATCGGCGCGACTCTGCCGACTGAATGAGACATAATAATGACGAAAATTTCATCAAAGTATTTTCAACTTAATACTGCGAACGTCGGGGCTAAAACTCAATCACACAAGTTATTCCATTACTCCTGAAACGCGCAGGCCGGGCTTTTGCCGCGCGATGAAATGAAACATCCAGGAGGCGAGGCCGACGCCGCCCATCAAATTATTTATCGCTCAGGCGCTTTTAATTCCTCGGCGGCGCGCATGCGCGGACTCATCGGCTTCCTCAGGAGGAGGCGCGGCAAATTTTCGATCAGAAATTAATCGTATGCCGCTGATGAGACTCAATTTAGGAGTGTGGTGACAGATGCGCTGGAAAAAGTGCAAGCTCATTCGAACGGAGCTTTTTGACCTTTCTGGGTAATTCATTCGCCCTAGTAAGTGCCCAAGTGGCTGTTATCTCTGTGTACTTCGAAGAGTCGCGTAAGGTAAAAATGCACTTTCACGACTATTTTTCATGCTGAATTTGTAGGCTCATTTCGACTCAGATTAGCCTACTGATTTATCAGTAAAGTAAGATGGATAATACTGAGAGAATTTTTTCGTAAAAATTACGGTGAAGCTAATTCTCGTAAAAATTACGATGGAGCTTTTTGTAATAACTACTTCAAAAAATGTAATCACGGTATGGTTAGCAAGCAGTCGAAATTTTTATGGGAAAATCATTGTTTCGTTTTACTTCAATCTTGAGCGGTTGGTGGAGCTTTGTAATTTTTACTCTGTAATAATGATAAGGATTGTCACGTAAAAAATGCAGTTTTTCAAGTAAAAATTATAGTTTTTTATGTAAAAATTTCAGAGCTTTTCCCGTAAAAATTACGAAGCTTTTCATGTAAAAATTTCGGAGCTTTTCACGTAAAAATTACGAAGCTTTTCATGTAAAAATTACGAAGCTTTTCTTCTGAAAATTTCCCAAAGTGTTTGCATACCCTTTCATGATTATAAAAATCACTTTCTGATTTTCTTTAGAATTGATTAGGTAGTAATTGACATGTCCTTACCTCGCTGATTGTTTTTTAAATTAAATCCTATTAAAATTAAAGTTCAAAACTTGCTCTAAATGCTTTTCATGCATCGTTTTTATAGTTAAATGTAATGAATGTTTTTCTGTTTGAATTTTACCGAATTTTTCTGTCATTCAATTTTCATTGTATCTGTAACAAGAGGACAATCGTGCAATCAAAATACATCGTCATTAACTGACAGTGACAAAATCGATGCTACCTTTTACTCGGATTTTGAATAAGTTAGTTTTTTTAAAGCTTTTAAATAAAAATAAGGTATATAAAAAACGTTGGCCAGGGTCTAGAATTTTCACTGTAAATTCTAAAAGCTGCTAGTGTCTGAACGTACATTCGCGTGTTTTAAAAACAATACCATTTCCGATTCTCTTAATTCCTATAAACACTTCAGCACCAAAAACTGAAAAATAAAACTTATTTTTAGAGATTCAAAATGTTTGCTATGACAAATATTAGCTTAAACACATATTGAACATTCAAAACAAACATCTACCTATCGTGCTATCTGCAAAATTCTTGAATTCTTTCATTGCGATCCCACACTATATTTGTATTAGGAAATAAAAGAAGTAGTAAAGGTATATTATTAGTCGTGCATAATAGCCTTGAAACACAGTTATGTATTAATAATCGTTATTATTTTACAGGAATAATTTATTTATTTACAGAATTATCTTTTTAGTTCATTAATTTAGTTAAGTAGTACAAAAGAAGGGAATTTGAATTTAAAAAAAGAAACTTCAATGTTATAAATTGTTAATCGCTTTTTAATTCATTCTTCTATTAGTGGTAACAAGGAAATCATTGAAAAATCCATTTGAATACCAGCACAATCGAGGAAACAGTAACGGAAACGTAACATTCGCGCCGTATCGAATTTTATTCAGCTATTTAACAACGAAATGAAACACTCCACTCAAACATTGCCTTTTAATTAAATAACCTAGATGCCAGCATAGCGCGTATCATTTTCGACAATAACATTCCGGGTTACTAACTTATTTACCGACCCAATTGAAGCGCACTCGTGCAAATCGTTCACATATTAATACCAAATTCCAAGAAGTAAAGAAACTATAATAATCAACCCGAGCCTCATCCCTCCTCGTATCCTCTCCACTACCAGGGTAATAATTCAAAGCGCGCCTCAAATAAAATTGAGGCTATTTGTTATTCAGTATCAGTAAAACGCGAGTAGGTATTCGATAAAGAAACTTTCGCTTTGAAACACCTCGGGAAGTTCCCCCGCGGCTCAGTGAATTTTAGGTGAGGCTAGTATGGAAATGCATAATTCCACACCGATAAGTTTTGATGAAGTCCTTCACACTTTAATTTGTTTAAAGCGTATAACGGCAAAAGTTCAGCCTTTTTCATCCCCACCACACCCTAAACAATTTAACGCAACCCTTAAGACTTTTACGCGCCTCCCTCCTCCAAGAAACATTATACCTATATGTAAAGCCGCTACGGTGCCTACCTTCCAGATCGACCAAAAAAAAAAAGAAGAAGAAGAAAACTTCACGTGTGCACAAAAGCGCAATCGATCAGTCTGCTTATTTATGTAAAAACGAACAGCATAAAACCGGCGAGTGCAAATAAAAGCCCGGGCTCCCGGGGAAAAAGCCTCGGCACTACAGGTCAATAACTCCCGACGGCTCCATGAATAAGCGATGATACACTTACTCGTATACTTATCCTTCATCGCGATAATGCACGCGCGCCCGCGAGCGAGTCCTAAAAGCTCGGTCAAATAACTTTAAAAATCATAAATCTCCTCGACGGCAAGCTCCGTCGAGTCGATCCGCAAAAGAGGGGGAGAAAGACGGTCTCCGAGCGGGTAGGGGGTGGAGGGGGTTTAAGAGGGGAGAATCGGCTCAAAATGAAAAGCAGAGAGGCGGGGACCCGCGCGGCACTCCTCGCCCGAGAATCGGGGCTCATTGAAGCGCGTCTCCGCCACGTACGCGCTTTCCCTGTTTACCATTTACACGCCCAGCCACTCGGACGATATTGGGCCGCGGGTCCCGTTGGCTTTTTACCGCGCCTATAGCCGCCTGGAGTTACGAGCTTTGGCCATTTCCAGGCGCGGCTGCAAATGAAACGGAGGGGTTATGACCCAACCTGGCGAACGGCGGACACAATGCCCCGACGCTTTTCGTACCGACGTAGCTTTATTGTTGTATTAATAAAGTTTCGCGCTGGCGGGAGGATTGTCACTGGCTGCGAATCAATAAGTCGCTGGGAGGAATTATTGAAGTGCTCTGTTGCTTTTTTTAATATATGGGGGAAGGTGAGAGACTGGAAAAACGAGAAATTGTACTATTTGGTAATTGTTTAGTTTTAAGTCGAGCTTTTTGAGAAATGGATTGACTTTTTATGTAGGGTGAATTAAAAATAATAAATTCTTGCACCTAAGTATGTGTCACTATATTAACCAAGGGTTTTAGGTAAGGGATATCCTGGCTTTTAGAATTTGAAGATAAAAATAGAAGTAAATAACTAAATGCCTAGTTAACTTTTAAATATCCTTGAAATTCTACAATTTAGAATCAACATGAAAATTACCACTAAAATTCTTAATTGAAATCTTGAATCTTAGATCTAACACTTTTTTTCATGAAATGATTTGTTAAAGAAATATTTATTATTCCATTTCAAATCACTATAATCAGTAATAGATTTTTAAAACACGTGATAATATTGTTATAAAAATTTTATTGAGATTTTCTTCGTTTTATTACATTATAAATTATTAATTTATCTTAATTAATAATCGAATAATAAAATTTATAAGTATGTTAGATATTGTGAAGTATTGGAAAATCAATAATCTTATTATAATTATGCAGACAGACTAATATAAGTTCACAGCTTAAAATTTTTACAACTAAAAATTTATGGTTTTTAAAAGATAATTAAACAAAACTCGTGAAACTGTTTTATGAAACGTTATTTCCACGGGAGGTAAGCATAGAAAATGTGCAGTGTTGAGAAACTAAAACTTTGCTTCTCGCATAATAATTTTTTACGTCGCTTGGAGTATTAAAATTTTAACCGCACATAAAAGCTCATCCAAATTAAAAATAAAAAAAAAAACATTTAAAAATATGTATTATCTAATTTTTTACCAATTTTTTACGAATTGCGTCTAATCTAAATAAAATAAATATTTTATATCTATCATTCTCAATTACAAGCAATCCTATTGAGACATTAAAATTTAAATAGCAGTAGCCGGTTCGCCCAGTGGAACAGATTAACATTTAAATAACGAAATATGTACAACTGTCAGTCTAGGCATTGTCGATTTTAATTAAACAGCATTATATCGATCGCAGCGAAATATTCAATTTATCATAGACCGAAACACGTCAAGTTTATAAATGACTTCTAAGCAATTAACCGACTCGTCCGGCAAATTGCGGACGATTTGCGCTTAATTAAATTAGAACGTCGGAAAAATGTTGATCAAGTCAGGCTCTAGCTGCCAGGGCGTACTCCTGAACAGGGGTGGGAGGATGAAGAGGGGGTAAATATATTCCCCCAACTTTAAACTTGGAGAATTCGCGGATCCAACTAGTTTAGCGTATCAATCAAAACTTCCTTAATTCCGGCGCAGTATTCTTCCGCAAAACTATCGCCGCCGCTCGGTAAAACTCCCGCTGCGAAACAATCGGATTCCGGGGGTCGGGTCAGGCCATATCCCGCGGTATGGAAGAGCAGGCAAAAATGGGGAGGAGAGAATCCGCGCTTCGACGGAAGCCTCAAAGCTTTGATATGCGCAGAATCGTCAGGTTCCACATTCGTCTGGTGGGCTGCATGTGCTCCGCACAAATACCTCGGGCTGCAAACAAGTCAACAAGTATACGCGTGTACACCTCGGTACGTTTACACGCGCGGCACGCAAAGTTAGGACAGGACGATAATCAAGCGGCGACGACGGAATGGTATTGCTTTTTTGTTCTCTTTTTGTGTTTACAAAAAAAGAAAAAGAAAGATGATGTGTCAGGTATGGATTGAGGACTGGTAACAGTGACGCATTGTTTTTCTGGCTCTCTTCGGTAATAAGAATTTTTTGCGGGAGTGGTAGAACACTAGGGGTGACATTTTTATTTAATGAGCTTTGAAATTAGTTTCTGAAGTCATCGGGAAATTGAACAATGGTGACAGCTCAGGTGTCTTTAAAAAAGTCGTTAGATAAAGTACATTTTAATTTGAATAAAGTATTGAAGTGAAGTACGGCTACTTTGATTAGTACTGTCTCTTCAACAATTTTAAGCTAAAGTTCAATTCATTAGTTTAATTCCGAGTTTAATTTTTTTCGCGTGTTATCTACCTCTAAAATCTGTTAATTTGAATAAGTGTACTTGTCTACTGAATAGCAGTATCCTTGAGATACTTTTCAGGCGTAAAAAAAAACTGCAGGCAGTTTAAATTTATTTGAAGACATAGTTCATAAAAATGGTTATTCATCCTTGAAAGCCATGCAGCAACACCGAGCCGATAATATTGAACCCCTACACCTCTATATATATTCACTTTCTTGTATGCAACCCCAAAACATACCGAGGGGAATGAATCATACCAGAGCCGAAGCAGTAAAACTGAAGCACAGCTCACTCCATTTTCCTAGAGCCTTCACACTACATCCCCCTACATCGTCATAACTTACACCCTCGTATCCGTTAAAAAGAAAGTCATTAATAAAATTTCACAAGGAGACGCTTGGTTCTTTCGTTTCTTTACTTGAATAGAATCTCAACGTATGTACAGGAGAAATGAATGGATCTCAACGAATAAGATTTAAAATAAATTCAAAAATGGTGTAAATTTGTTATTTATTTAAAAACCAGTTCATTAAGTTCGAAGGTTCGAGTCTTCTCTACAATAATTGAATAAAATTTCTACGAGCATTAGAGTCTCCGCGTTAAATTAAATTGGCACTAGATCACTTATTATACCGTGACCACTCGATTCCTCAAGGAATGGTCAATCTATCTCGGTTTGACAAGCCTTCGACTAATCAAGATTGAGTATCAGCTTCAATCCTCCTTAACGATTTCATCCTTTCTTTTTATTCTCATTAGCAAAACCCAATGTGCTTTTTTTATTCGTATTTTTGAGGTTTGATTTTCAAATTTAGGATATTTGACTTTTCATTGGACCAGATATGCCCTTGTGCCAATCAAATCACATTTTAAAAAGCTTCACAACAACCTGCCATCACTTTTTTAAGAGAGGACAACAAAAATTTCTCTCAAATAGTACACCCACGTGTTTCTACCAGAACGACTGTTTATAGCACACTTATGACTATCAACTGGACGAAAGACACGAATATTATCCTCAACAAGCTCTTTATCTCGCTCAGAATCTATAAATAAAACCACCATACCTCATCGATAGAGCAGAGACTCTCCCCCAAATGGTAGACGCTCTGTTCATTGGGATCGTTCGACTCCACCCCAGCATGAAAAATTTCTCAATGCACATTCAGTTATCTCCCTCTGTAAACAAATAAAACTTGAATACCCCCAATAAAATTTTACACCGTTTACCCTATTCGAAAAACTGTGCACGCACTCGCGGCATCGGATCAATGGCGCGCTGCAACATTGAAATTTCCCCTCCCGGGCAACTCCCGACCCCAAAGGCCAGGGAAAAAGCAGAAACTCAAGCCGAAGAGACACTCCATTGATTTTCCCGAGCCCCCTCCCAGCAATCGTAGAGCCCCACGCGTATATACGCAAGAGTAGCTCGGCGCAGTTTTCCGATCGGCATCGGATTCTGCGCGCCTCGCATACGGGCTCACATACACGACGCTTTGTCCCGTAGGAGGGGGCCGTGTTCGTGCGGAGTACGTGCGAGGGGCACGTTAACGGCTGCCGCTTGCGGCCTGAGATTGGCAATTTGCAGGCGGGCAGCCCGCACGAGGCTCCGCCGGCCAAAGACTACCCCACACAAAGTTTTCGACCTCCCCCCCGCAGCCAGACGCTCGCGTACCGGCAGACGACGCAGAGCGAGAATCGAGCTTTACGCGCGTACACCGCACAATTATGTTGCTTGTCGTCGTAGTCGAGTGCTCCCTCCCCCGCTGCCCCTTTTGAGCGTTCGTACGGCCGTTGCTGCAGCTACTGGGGCCTGCTCCTCGTAGCCGCGAGTTTGCCTGGCGCGACGCGACGAAACTTGGCGCAACGATGAAATTACGCGCCCCGTGCACTTTGAGTGCGCGCCCACGCTTACACGTATATAAAGTCGTAAGCGACGCGGCGCGCAAAGAGCCTCGCCCAATCGATTTGGTTAATGGCGCAGTCTTGGGGGATAAGTTTTTAGCGCTCGCTTCTTCTTCCAAAAGTTGGCCGGTTATTATATTTATACAGTTGGCAGTTGGCGGGATTTAACGGCGGAGGGTGCGGCAACACGGAGTCGAGGAAGCGTTAAATTTTAGGGGAGTTGTAGGATGCGGTGGGAATTTAACTTTTGGTTATGCGGTATTAATGGACTGATACGTAGTTGATTGCGGAATCAAAGGTTTCGCCGTTAAATGCTTCTCTTGGTTGTTGTGAAGTACCCTTGGAAGATCAAGGAGCAGTTTGATTGGTTATTGAATGCATTACTGGCGATTTGGAGGAAAAATTCGAAATGTTTTGGTGTGAGTTTAAATACTTCAATTTAGATCGACAAAGAAATTTATGTTTACTTGATGAAGTTATTAGATTATCCTCTTTTTAACAAAATCGTTTAGATGAGAAGAATTTAAAGAAGCAATTTGATTAGTTATTATAATAATAAATTATCGGTTAAATTATGAAGCAAAATTCGAAATGTTTCTGTTTTGGGTATTCAATTCTTCAGTTGAAATCGTCAAAGAAGTTTATGTTTGCTTAATGAAAATATCAGATTATCTACTTTTAAAAGACACGAGGGTATAACGAATTTAAAGAACAAAATTTGATTGGTTATTAAATAATGACGCTTATCGGTTGATTGGTGCGTCAAACCCCAAAGTTTTATTTTATCATCAAAAGGAGTTCATAATTAATTGCTTAATGAAGCTATAATAAGTTAATGTAATAATCCTTACATTTTTAAATTTTCTAATTCTACTTAATACGTAATTTATTTTAAAATATACTTCTAATTCTACGTAATTTATTTCAAAATAAACTTTTTAATAAAAAGTAAATACAATTTTAATTATTTTGTGAAGTTTATCGAAAGGGTATATCAACAAAAATTAAACGTATGAAGCATATTGGATTTTGCTAGTGTAGTGAAAATTTAGCTGTACCATGTTACTTGATACTTTTTGACTAAAACTAACAACTAAAACACGTAAGCTGCCGTAGCACGTGGGCGTACTTAATTGAACTGGATAAGTAAGATGTAGGTAAGGGTTAATCTACGTTGATGAGAGGGCAAGAGATAAAAGGAGAGTCGATGTAGATCTCATCTAAGCTGTAACCGTGAAAGAGGTCAACGGGTCAATTGAGTTACATTCGACTTTTGGCATTAAAATATATTTTTGTACTATCAGTAATAAATTTTATTTTGGGGAGGGGAAGAAGGATGCGCGGAGCGAGGGAGTCGAGAAGAGGGAGGGGGTGCCAGCTGCCTTTATGAGAAGTGTGATGTACATACACGTTAGATTTACATACATATGCATGTTCGTATCAAAAATTCCCACAACCGTGCTTCAACAATTTTCTACAATTTTCTCATCCCAAAATCCTACTCTCACTATTCGTGCAATCTCCATTTCTAACTCAGCTGCGAAACCTCATTCTGCTATCTCATTCTGCTCTCACCTTACATTTCCATCAGTACATTACCTCGTCTCGCGCCACCACATTTCCTCCTCATTCTCGTTCTCACCGCCACAATGATTCTATCCCTGATCAACAGATGTCGATCTGAGACCTACTCCTAACTGTTTGTCAGCGTCTTAAGACAAATAAGAAAATTAGATTTATCTATACAGATCTTAATTATTTCTTAATTAACCAGGAGAGTGTCACGACACTTTTGGATCATCGATTTGGATGAAATTTTAGAAATTGTTTTCTACTATGGAATAAAAAAGCTGACTATCTTTAATTGATGTCATAGAGCTTTATTTAGCAGATACAATATGCTTCATTAATAATTTGAGCACTGCCAATGTTTTTGCTTGTGTTTGTTGATTTCCAAGACTTTCCATATGTGGATCGTTAACTTCCAGGATGTTTGGACATTTCCAAGACTGTCCTGGAAGCTAAACAATTGTATCTTTACTTTCCAGGACCATAACGAATTTTTTCCACTATACTTTTTCTCATGAAAACGATGAATGGTTTTAATACAAGTGCTATTATAGTGTCTCGGAATTCTATACTGTCTGGGGATGAAGGGGGTTATTGGGTTTTCAGTTTATTGGGAAAAGGGGATATCAATGTTTCGTAGAAAGACCTAGTGTGCTTATACCTTTCATAGAAACTTACCGTTATACAAAATTATATATATAGGATTAAAATCTGAATGATTTATTTCATTATTCGCCACTAGAAAACAGTTTTCAAAATTGATGATCAACGGCTATATCTTTGATTTTTTAAAGACTTGCTATTGAATGAAGAGTGTACAAATATATATTAACACGTGACATCATCAAGTGTTTTAAATTCCCTCAATAGTCTCGAGCTATGACGATAAAAAATTTACAGCGAACGATAAATATTGATCTTTTCCCAGCGTCAAAGCCGCGACTGTCTTTGAGATACCGAGGCTGGTAAACGTGCGGTTGAGCTGTCGGTATGAAATTGTACTTGCAGGGAGCGACGCTCACGTACCCACGCTTTTTCTATTAAGTGAAATGAATCGACACGCCCGGCGCTCTTTGCAGATTCCACCTCCGCTTTTCCAGCGGCTTTAAGTAGAACGAATTGGAGTGCGGTTAGACTCCGGGCCCTCGCCGGCGCCGCGATTAAAGCAATTTTTCTCCGAGGCTGACTTTTACGTGCACCGAGGCGACAGCGCGCGGAGCGACGGTCTGCTCGCGGGAAAATTTGCGCCGCACCAGATATCGGACGGATTAAGCCTGCGGGGCGAGATTAGAAGCGTTCACGAAGAGATGGCTGGCTAAAAGGTTCAGGCTTGTCGATAAACGACTTGATTCCACTGCGATTAACACTTGCTTTGGCGTTCATGAACGTTTCCCCACCCCAAAGCTTTTCGGCTTATGCGTGTTTTTTGTCTTTATTGAAATGAATTTCTGCTTGCTCACGCCCGGAGTGTCTTGTTCGGCTAAAAATTCTTTATCTCTTTCGATTATTGAATTTTTTTTTAAGCGAAACGAGGGAGTGTAAATAAATATAAATAAAAAAAAGTTTTTTTTTCTAAAAAAAATAGAGTTTGCTTTTTTAACGATATCTGTATCGAAACCAGTTTTTAAGTTATTCCATTCATTATTCTGGGATAAAAATATTTGAAAAATGCAGTTGTTACTGCATTGGAAATTGTGGTAAAATATTTTCTGTTCAGCTTATATTTTTTTTAAAATGTTGTAATCTTTAAATAATACAAGAAAAATTTCAAACTGATATTCTTATTAATTGTTTACGACTACGTTTCAGTGAATTTTATCGCACTCTTCAGTATTTTTGTTTAAAAAGGCAATACTTCTATTTTTTTTACATTACATAGTGTATCTAATCTTTATGTCAGTGCTGTATAGTCAATGAGAAAGTCAATGCTTTTAATTAACGCGTACAATAGCTAATTGAATTGAACCATTTTCTGGAAATTTCACTGAAATTAAAGTGAACATTAAATTAACGTGAAATTCGGAGCAATAAAAGCATTTGTACGAACAGGTCATAACTCTAAATAGAGATGTGCTACTTGTCAAAAGATTTTCCGAGTGAAAACGGAGCGTATTGTTATATGCTTCATACGATTTGTGCTGGGACGTTCTTGGAGATTTTCCAGGTCAACAATTTTGATTCCCAGATAAAGATATTCAAATTCAAAATGATGTACCCAGTGTAACGGAGCGAGGGAAAAATATATTTCTCTCCGCGTTCTGACTTGTAATGTGACATCTTCACTTTAATGTTAAGAAAAATAATCCCCTTTATAAATACCGCGCGTACCCCTAGATTCAGTTTCAATGATTTATATCTTCTCTTTGAGAAATTTAGTTTTGAACGATTTTTTGAATTATTTAGTTCGTAACAATTTAACCATTGACTGGATTATGATCGAGTCTGATCATACCCACTTTTTACTACTGCAAATTCAAATGTACAATTTGATAGTGAAGTCTGATCAAACTCGAATTTTCTACTGAATTTTCAAATATCTAAATAAATCGTGATCAAATCAGTTTATACTTGCCTTTTACTGCTGAATTTTCAATCACTTTATCATTACTGATCGTAACTGATAAAATTCATTGTTTACTACTCTGCAGTACTGTACTTGTAAAGTGGAGTTTTCGAACTCATTAACACTATTGAAACTCGTTTACTAATGATCAAGTCTGATATAGTCATTTTTTATCATACTGAATTTTTCAACTACTTTACTTGCTATTGATCGAATCTGACCATATTTACTTTTACTGCAGACATCTTGATTTTGCTGCAGTAAAAATCATCCGTTTTACAAACACAACGCGTACCCACCGACGAAATTTAAAAGATGTATATCTCCTTCAAGAAATAAAACTACATACTATTTGTTGGATTATCAAATTGGTAACGATTCATCAATTTTTATTAAAAAAGAATACCACCGGAGAAACAATGAAGCACAATGACTAGGTCCTCGGAATATAAAAAAAAAAAAAAAAAAATTCGCGAACAATTTCAATCCATCGTCGGTCCAGTCTTCGTGAAAAGAGCCGTCGGTCTTTCTCCTGTCTTTTGTTCTTCCGGCAAGTTCGCGGCGCCGGTTCAAAGACGTTTTATGGAATGATCTATTTAAATTTTTTTTCTGGCGGCTGGGAAGTTTCTCCCCGCGCTATCGAAGTTCCAGGCGTCCCACAGCCCCTTCCTCATCCACCTCCGGTCCCGATGACGTTTTATAAAGTTGCGAAGGGATTACGCGCAGCTAATGCGGCATCTATATTCGAGCCCGGCGTACAGTAACGGCGGTTTGTTGGCCTCCTTGAAAATTCAATACTGAAAAAGCGAATATCGAAAATCTGATTTGCCGCCTCTCGCTTTCGCTCAAACTTTGTTTCCCCGACGAGAGATTTTGTAATTCAAAGCAGCCCTATCAGTGCGGTTTCGCTTCTTTCTTTTTTTTTCTTCCATCCTTTCCTACGGCCGGAACGAAACTTTCCATTATTTTTCTTATCCTGCGCTATTAGTTAATGAAACGATAACAGCTTCTCCAGCGGCTGCCTTTATCTCACGGGTTAATCATGCTTTTAGTGGATTAAAGCAACTGCGATATTAATTAATGTCTCAATTACGTTACCTTCACGTTTATACGAAATTCCGTAAGTATGAGAGAACTGGACAAGCTTCGAAAAGTTTAACTTTACGAAGTCTGGGATCTCGGTTTTTCTTGAGAATTACTCCGGCGTATTACTCAAATAGTTTCTGAATTTCAACTTGTTCGGCTGCATACTTTTTGAAGTTCGCTCAGAAAGACTTCGTTAAAATTAACCAGTCAAGCGACGATTGTTACTTCAAGTTTTAATATTGCAACACATAAATATGAGGGTGATACAAGAAAAAGAAACTATTTTAAACGCGATAATTGATCGATTAATAATTCATGTATTATAGAATACATTCGGTACTATATACACATACACAGCATTTTATTAAAAAAAAAAAAATTATTTTGATCACACAATTAAAGAACTTTACATTACAAAGTAATAGCTAGTACACTTTTTAAAAACAGAAAGATTTTTTGTAAGATGATTATACAATTAAATATTTAAAAAGGAACTATAAAAAATAATCACAGTAAAGTAGATATCTAAAGATTAGTTTTAAAAGAATAGTACATTTTATAGTATAAGTTGCAAAACTACGGGAGATTATATTGCAAGTTCACGTCAAAATTCGCGTAGTCTTCGTGGAAAAAGTTAAAAGGAGGTTTGGAAGTTCGATTCCAGTCACCCTGAGAACTTTTCATCAAACGAATGTAGATTACATGTCGTAAGTTTTGTACGTGGCCAAATAAAATTCATTTGTTTTCCTGAAAGAGCCCGTCGACTTTTTTCATGGGATAAAATAATAAGCTTATTTCATGAACTTTCCCATTTCTCAAGTTCTGAGTAATTTCTACATTTCATCGCTTTTCAATTAGATTTTAGATTGATATTTTTAATTTTAAATAAATTAAAAACGCAAACAAATATTAATAATGTAAATATTAATATCGATAGAAAGCACTTGATACTTTTTATTTATACTTGAAATTTTAGCATGAAGTTCAAGCAACGTCAAAAACTTTTATAAAAAGACTCTTCAATAAAGTGATTAGAAAAACTCGAGACTCTCCACTGTTTCAATTTAAATGCTCCCAAGTGCTTCAAACAATATCTGAAATATCGATTCGATTTTTTTCGTCAAATGCACATTCCAGTTTTAAACTGGTATCTTTATTTCTTAAACACTCCACCTAAAAAAAAAAAAAATAAAAAAATGTCAATAACCAACAAGGAAATAAAAAGAAGAAAATGGTATATTCACGGATCCATCCTCATTTGCCGGGCATATTTATCCCACAGCCGACAAACAGTGAAGTCGTGACATAAATAATCGATAGCCCATCTCCTCTCGGCGACGCGTCCCTTCTTCCCTCCAAGAGTCCCCGGTCTCGCCGGGGGATAAATCCCAATGAGGGAAATCAATGCCGGCAGCCGTCGGGCTGATCCGTCCCTTTTTCAGGCCGCCGCGAGCTACGACTTAAGTGAAATTGAACGCGAGACCTAACCGAATTATTTAGTCATCGCGGCGAGTGCCGTCTGCGCGTTCCGCGAGCTTATTCGGCGCGTGAAATAAGGAGGGGGGAGACGGGCACACGCCCAATTTCATACGCGCCGGCGGCGCCTGCTAACCCAAGCGCGATGTATGCGCTTGCGAATCGGAGAATAGCCGCGCGATGCCGCTCCCCGGCGCCTTTATTGTTCTAATTGGCGCCTTCTCGCGTTGCGATTTATTTCGCCGGGTTTGTTGAACTTTCAGCGGCGGCAAGCGCGCGAGCGGAGGCTGCGTCTGGTTTACGACTGGAGTGTATGGAAATTTATGAAGTGGCGTCTTAAGCTTATTTGCTCGGCTTGCTGATGCTAATTTCGAATATTGTGCGGTGAGTTGCGTTGTTGTTGACTGATAATTGCGAGAACTCGGCTGTTTTATTAAACTGTAATCCATTAGGTGCGCGACGAAAGCGTGATGTTCAATTTTCGGAGTGAAATATAGTTAGCGACTTATTATCATTAGCTTGCTTGATTTTTTTTAGTAGAATTTTGTTTGAATTCACTTTATCAGACAGTTCTGATATTTTAAATTTACAATTTTTTTCTACAGTATTATTTTGTGTGAGTTGAATGCAATGTGTTTATTTTTAAAATGGTAATTAGGCTGCTTGAACTCCTTAATACTACTGAAAATTTTAACAACATATTGGTAATACAGAAATTCGATCTTACTTAATTATTCTCATCATTTAGAACAACTGACTAGATGAGGAATAAGGCTGACTATAGGCATGTTTTACTACTGAATATTTAAATCCGCTTGATAATGAACCAGTCTGATTGTAAACAGTTTTTACTACTGAAACTATTCAAAAATTCTACTTGCTAGTGATCAAATACTAGATTTTTAACCACCTCCCTTTTTAGTGAATGAGCCTGATTACGTTTACCTTTTAATATTGTAAATTCATATACGTAAATTGAGGATAAAGTCTGACTAAACTTGCTTTTACTACTGAATTTGTAGTCTGATCGTACTATTCTTTACTACTACTAATCAAAATTCAAACTATTTTAATAATGAATAAACCTGAACAAACCTGAACTACTAAAAATGCTACCATTTGTAAAAAATAACTATATTACTGCATTAATTGTATTAAAAAATGTACACTATAAATAAATATCACTACACACATACTACTATCCTTCAAGTATTTTCTTTAACCCACTGCAAGTAAAGCGGACTCGCTTCCATTGAACATTCAAAAAAGAAGTCTTAGCGAACGAGTGTGAACAATAATAGCCAGAGATAGAGCGCTGGAAAAACGTATCCGGGAAGAGTGGAGGAAGCGGCGGAGCGTCACGGAAGCCCCGAGCGCCTGAACAAAAAGTACCGGCGCGGTTGAAAGACGCGGACAGCGATTAGTGGTCGTGGCGATTAAAAAGACCGAGGAATCGAAAAGCGCGGCGGGTCTTCAGGCCAAATTAGTGGCTCCCACGCTGAGCGGGCTGCTCCAATGAACGTCACGCGGGACAATTTCGCGAGTCATTATTTACACCCCTTGATATCGCGACGATTTTCAGCCTGGTTTCATACCCACTCCCCCACCCGCTGGACCAATTACTCCCCCCGCTGTTTAGACACGCCTCTTTCAGGTGTTTTTTAAGGAAAAATCTTATTTTTTTTTTATTATATTTTTGATACTCAAGTCGGCATTAGCATCGGACGAGTAAGCTGTACGATAACAAGTGAAATCCGTTTTGTTGGATAGTTATTAAAATTGATAATACCGTTCGAGTTATTGCCATGCATTAATTAATATTATTATAATTAATCACTCGCATACAATATTAACTGAAAATTTAAAATATATTACGACGATCTATAAAGTGTACTAATGAACGTTCGGAGTAAAATTTACATGGCTAAATTCGAACTAGGCTACAAAATCTTATTAAAAAACGTCGAATTATTACTAATTTCACCGGGACTGCATAGAGAACGTATACATATTTGTAATTAATCGCAAAGCATATTGCAGAATATCATGCTTTCATGACTGCAAAATTAATTTATGTACTGGCATAAACCTAGCGCGCTCGAACATTAATATCAAACAATCTCCCCTGCAGTACCTTCCTCCGAGTGAATAACAACAAATCCCCCCCATGATTCGTTATTATAAAAAGCAGCGGCCGAAAGAACAAATTGCCGAGGGGGATCCGCGTGTACGCGTCTCATAACGTGGCCAAGAAAAATACTCGTCATTTTTAAGGAGGAAACGAGGGGGGAGGAAGATAGAGGCGATGAGAGAAAAAAAAGCAGGGAGTCCCTTCATTAATTATACCGCGGTTATGTGGACATGGCGAACTACTCGGGTGTTTGCGGAGCGGCCTGGTCTTTGCTTTTCTTCGAGCTCCCGTCGGCGAATAATTACTTTTATTCCGGCCGTTCGGGCCGACCCACCGGCGAATTCTAAATATTTGCTTTGGCCGAAACCCACGAGGATGGATATATTGGGATAGATAGACGCGACTCGCCAAAGTCCTTAAGTCGTCTTAGGAGCTTTCCCGATATTGCATGCCGTGGATCGGCTCAGCGTCTCGATTCGACCTATAGTCCCCCTTTTGACGGAGACTCCCCTCTTCGAGTTTTTCGTAGACGCAATTCGCAGTGCGATTTGAAAAAAGTATTTTTATGCTTTATTTCCATTTTGAATAATTATAATGTAAAATTTACGTGTGCGGAAAAAATGTTTTTCTACTGAATAAAGGAAGTAGAATTTAATAATAGTTATTCACAATGCAGCTGGGATTACTATTTCCGAACAAAGATAATTGTAATTATTTTTTGTCGTTTTTATTATGCTAAATGTGAAAAAATGCTTCTCTCGCTTTTTAAATAAAATTTCAACAAGCTTAATAAAAGGATTATGAAACAAAAGTAAATTGTGCAGTATATCATTTCTATAAATCGCCTTTCATAAAATTAACAATATTTTCCATATTACATTTCAATAATGTATCTTACTTTCTAATTATGAATAAATTAAATTCATCCTCGTTCATTTATTTAATGTTAAAAGTCTTCGTACCGAATAATCAAACAACTCACAACGTCGAATAATATTCTCTCATTCGATCGTAAAAACCGTAAATTTTTACAAATTCATAAAAGGCAAACTACTAGAATAAGTAGAATAACCTATTCCCTATTTTTAATAAAAAGAATAACTTTCAGTACCATCGAAAATACTGCGTTTCATATCCTACCCAACGACCCTATCAATCAACCCCCCAAACGAAGACTCCACAGTGAATATTCAGGGTTTGCGAAAAATTGCTGGCAGCGCAGTGGAACAGAAGAATATCCTCCGATAGCCATCCGCGCACTTTCTTCCGACGCTCACGCACGCAAACTTTCGTCCCACTTTTCAACGACGCGGCAACCCCCACCATCGCCGCAACCCCCTTGCTTTCTCCCTCCGCGTTTTTCCGCACGCTTTCCAATTAAGAGAGTCTCATTATAACGGGGCGTGTGCGTGCGCTGTAAACACGTCTTGGGAATTAATTAAATGAAATTTTATCAAGATTCGCGCCGCGTCGACCAGACGTCAAGCTGGGGGCTTACCACCCACCCCCTTCTTCATGTTATTCCGCTTTTATTGGACTTGAAGGCTACACGAGCGGGGATCTTCAGATAAACAGTTAATTTATGAAATACTGCAGCGCCTCGCCGGAATAATGAGATGAATCTCGGAATGTTGTAATACGCTCTTGATATTTTCATTCGTTGAGTAATTTCGTAAGCTAAGCTCAATTTGGCCTCAGTTTTAATAGAGCATTTGGAGCTTTTTATGGAACATCTTCACTTACTTTTTTCTTCCATTGATAATGAATTTACGTTGTATTTCAGAAATTACATTAAGCATACGTCAATATCTCTATTTTGCTATCTCAGGCAAGAAGATGTGGAAGTGCATTTATCATGAAATGAGATAATCAAGAAAATGTATTTACTAATAAAATGAAGCAAAAAATAAAATATTTAATTTAAAATATTCTTTTCGTGCTAAAATGAGAAAATTCCTCTCATATTTGCCATAAAAAAACAATACTTTAACAATTATTAGTAGACTGAAAAAAAGTGTTATTAAAATTACTATCTGTCTGGCTATGTGATCACAGACTAAACTATCAGATAAAAATAGCCACACTCTAAAGTAAAATTTGCCATAAATATAATAATAAATATAATACAGTAAATTTTACAAGTGTATAAATATGAAAAAATAGACTTCACGTTTCGACGGACCAAAAAACAGCTACATAATTACATTTTAAAATTATTGAATTAAATTTTTTGGCTATATTCTTGCATATAATGTTCAGGATGAAAGTATTTAAATATCTATTAAAACTTGATTTTACAAAAAATTGTGGTTATTTTCTTTTTGCCTGGTATCGCAGAGTTTTATAAAGTATACTAAGAATGTTAAGAATTAGCGTGTGTTTAACCACAAAAACACACGCTAATAATTAAGCAATTGGGGTATTCATAGCTCTGATGTATAATTTATAAAGGACTATGTATGTATACTTAATATCGATAAACATACGTTTAAGAGTCTTCCTAATTGCGAGGAATTCAATCAATTATTCATCGCAGTCAGAGGCACGGAAACATTATTGGTTATTGATTAACCAGCGAACAACAAATATAACACCTGATTATCGATATTCATCGGAGCGATGTGAAGTGTGATGCTACTATATACACCGAAAAATAAAAGCTCATAACCATTCTGTAAAATTCAAAACACCGCGTTCAATTTAATTGTTTGCTCAAAGCTTTAAATTTAATTACAAATTCATGGCCGAGAGGATCGAAAAAGAGCCGACGGTTGATTAATTTTCGCAGTCCGTATATCCCGCGGCGCGCGCGGCGAAAACATTCATTATTTAAATTCGCCAGCGGAGCTTCGTATATTATACGCGCACGCGGACTAGAATTGATAATGGGCCGCGGCCGCTGCAGGTCGCGGATAGTCCCCGGGTAAATTTGAATTTTTATTAAAAATATATTGCCGACGATAAACAACGGCGAAAGGAGCGCGACCCGGCAATCCTCTCCTCCATTCGATTAATCTTTATTCAAATTTAATCAATATATCGGAATTTGGAGTACGCGACGAGGGGGTGGGGAAGGGTGGCATCAGCCACAAACTTTGGGGTATAAGGTAAGGTCGAGTTTCTGTGTCGTCGGATCAAGGCTCAAATCGGTCCTACGGCGCGCGATAATTCATGCACTATCTCACCCCCACCCCCTGCGCGCTTTCAGTAGCACCCCCTTCTCTCTACTAGAGCATCGCAGAATGCTTACGCTGCAACTTTTTTTCGATTCGCCGACCTACATATCCGGAGCCCCGATAAATTTTCTCCCTCTCATACCCACCCCCCACCCCTTCGGCCTTTTTACGTCTCGGCCGAGTGCGTGTGATAAATTTATATCGGGCGAACTTTAATGAATTTCCGAAAGTCGTTTGCGAGCTCGCTCCCGAGCGCTAACGAGAAGGCGGCTTCTTTTGTTAATTAACCGAGGCGCTTCGCTTCGGGGGAGGACTGGCCGTCGGGTCAGTGTAACGCCGCCGCTATATTGACCCGATATATCGCTCAAGGGCTGATAGCTCGGGCCAAGTGATTCCGGGTCAGATTCGACGAGGGGAGGACTTAACGGGATCCATCAAACCAATTACTGATTTTCAATATTCAGCGATGTACGCTTTTCCCCACTTCGACTTTTTAACGAGCTGCGCTTGCTAATCATTTTATTCTCGTGATTTCATTGAATACTCTTCTCTTTTTTTTTTTAGATCGGATGTATAAATATTCTTTTCGTCAGCGATGATATTTTAGCGATAAAAGTAATAGAAAATGATGATTTAACGATAAAAAAGAAAGTGGTTAAAAAATAAAAAATTTTCATACGGTGGAAAATATAATCTGTAATTACAAAATAAATGACGATATTTATATTTAAAATTTATTTAATTTATAAAAAAAATATACACTTTTATCGTATAAATAAGTAAAAAAAAATCACGTCTGACTACACACGTGTGTTTCTACTTATTCTAATTATTTCTACTCAAAATTCTTTCATATATCTAATTTCTATTTCACTTGAAAATTTATTTAATTAAAAAAATTTATATACCCTCTTTAGCGTGTGAAGTAATAAAAAGAAATGCGTCTGACTATACTACACGTTTCTTACTACTACTTATTCAATCGCTAACGCTTTGCAAGAAATAATTTCTGCTTCTTCTCAGGATTTTTTTTTTATCCTTATTTTTATAAAATCAAATTGAATAATCTAATTTCTAATTAATTAGAAGTCACACTACAAAAGAAAATAACGAAGAAGCAGGACGTAGAAAAAAAGGAACGAATAATCCTTTAATCACCTGGAGAGCAGAAAAGCGAAAATACGAGATGACAATTGCGGAAAAAAGCTCGCCGTAGCATCGATCATCGTCGCGGTCACATATAAATTTTTACGAAGTTTTTCAATTAAAATCCCATCCCACCCCCTCTCCTCGCAACCTGGACAAAAAGAGCGCACAATGAACGAGATTATATCCGGAGCCGAAAATATCTATCGTCCGGCCTGTCGTCGCGAAAATTTCGGCCTTAAAGGATTTGCACATTTAGTAATCCACTTAGGCGTTTATATACATAGTAATGTCGATGCGCGGCGGCGGGGGGTCGAGCCGCGACGTGTAAAACTTCTTAATTATTAAAGTTTCCCGCGCCGGCGTCGTCGCGGAAAGCTTTCAGAAATCCCGCGCGCGTCCCCGAGACTCGGATCTCGGATTACCGGGAGCTCTTCCCTGACGAAAATAAAGTTTTGGGAGGGGGGTAGGGGGCGCAGCCCCCATTGTTTTCGCGCATCCGCCTAATTCCCGCGTGCCGATGACGAAGCCGAATCCCGCCTGCCGCGATTGATCCTTTCGCCGGCGGGCGACGCGACTGTACTCCGGAATGATCGCCTCGGCCCGGCCGTTATCGAGTTATTAGGTGACACTTTCGCTCGGAGATTTCGGACGACTCCGGCTATAAATTTGTCCGCTGTGAAAAATTAAGGCGATAAATTAAATCTTAAAGGGACGATTAATTATCGGCGACGCCCGGCTCCGGCCAACTTTCGGAACTTCATTGTAACCGATGATGAATCGGGATAATCGATTTGCTCTTATAATTATTTTCGAGTTTGTCAATAAAAGTGTTCTCTATTTTTCAGTTCTTACACGTGCGATATTCTCGATTTCTTTCCTTATCGATTATTTCAATCTATTAAAATTAGTAAACGACTGAATATTTTAATTGAGTCTTATAGTTTTTAATACTAAGTATTTTAATATTTTAAGTTTCTTGTATATTTTACTCTTTATTTATTATTTAAATTATTGCCATGAGTAATGATTTACTCAATAATTTTTTTTTAAATACAGTAGTACTAAAGCAGATTCTGCGAAATAAGCACAATTATTGAGAGATATGTTTGTAAAAAAACTGACTGAGTATTTAAATTGAATTGTACCTTTAAATACTAGTTACCTTTCGTACTACACGGCTCTTACATTTTAAAAATAAAATCTCATTCGCCGTTGTAAAAAAAAAAAAAAAAAAAAAAATATAATACGAGAGAAGAAAGAAAAGCGCAATGTTCTTTATATAAAACTAGGATTTACATCATAATTATTTCTGTAGTAATATCGGTTTCCATTTAAAGGTCGAGTAAAAATATGCGCCGGATAAAGCGAAACAGTAAAACTGTTAAAAAAAGGTTTCTCTGCAATGCTCAAACCAGGATTTATTTTCCACGCAAGAGCGGTAATAAAATCGATACGCAGACTAAAAATGGCAATTTTATGGAAACATTCCCGCAGTGGTTAAAGGGGATTACTGCGGTATGCTTCATTTAAAATTAAAAGAAACATAAGACGACTTTATCCCAACCGTGTAATCATTGCAAATATGCACACCAAATAAAATCTCTGCAACAAAGCAATATATTTGTCTCATTGAATAAAAGACAAAGATTAATAACGCAGGGCACGAGCTTAATGCTATAATGAGACTCGCGTAATTATTTTAACTTTAATCACGAAATAATTTTAATTAAAGTATTTTCTTTGTGTCATATTCTGTGCTTTAACGCCCGAGTTATACGCGCGCGTCCCCCTCATTGCGTTTGTTATTGCAGATAAAGTTAATGTTACTGTTATCTCCATATCGTTGCCTCGGTAACGTATCGAATAATTCAGCCGACGTTACTGGCCGATTTTATCGAGCCTGAAAATTAAAAATTGTTATACCCCAGTTAGCCTCTCTTTTTTTGTCGAAAAGTTTCACCCCTGCCAAGGTTAGAGGCGCGCAATATTCCCAAGCAGTCCCGCGCAAACACTGCAGCTTACAAACCATTTCTCTTCCATTCGGACATTTATATTACCAAAGTTTACTCTATTGGCGATACAACACACCACTTGTTGGTACACAGTAACTAAACTTACGGTAACGGGATCCCCTGAATTCCCCATCTGTTCTATTTGCCTCCATTCGAAACTGTTTTTTTTTTATTTCCTATAGAACGGTGTATACCTGATGTGTTTACTCTGTGGGAGCTTGCTGAAATAATTTTTGTGGGAGTCAAAGAGAGTTAACGAAACGGAAAAAGTTTTGTTAATTGAACGAATATTTAAAAGGTATACCTGCAGCCTTCATTATAATGCAGTGCATAAATGGTAATTCATAACGGTTTTTAACATTATAAAGTCCAGTATTAAGCTGAAAGAAGAAAAAATTTGCGATAAAATATTTATATGAAAAAGTAAAATGTGAATGTTATAATTTTTACACGTAAAAATTTAAATGAAAAAAATATTTAAAAATGGAATTGACTGTAGACTGGATTTTTAATTTGTCAACTTTTTTTTTTTGTTAAATTCTTTCACAAGAACAATTTTATTTTATTTTTTAAATTGCATTCTGCTAGATAATTAAAATGTCATAAATTCAATTTTTAATTGAATACTTAATTGCCCATCCGTAGCCCTTTTTTGAAACTTCATTTTATCTCCCTGCAAACATGAAAAAAAAACGTGTACCATTGCTTTGAATTCGTGTACGATACCCAAATTTCTTCGACAGACGAGCAAATCAATCGCCGGGTTCCAATTTTCGCTAATTTATCCGAAATAATAAAAGCGCGGTACGTCTACCGAATCAAAATTGTATACGTTCGTTAAAGCCCGACTATTTATCGGGCAACGCCTCCCTGCCAATTAAGCCGCCGCGAAGACCGATGGGTCTGGATTTCAGACTGAAAAAAAATCGAGCTGGATTTAGCCCTCAGGGGGGGGGGGGGTGAGAGGAGCAAAGCACGAAAGATCATCGGCTCTTTTTGTTACGCTCGGGGCATTTATAAGAATAATCCGATTGTCTTTATCAGTGACAATTTCGCGCGAAATCCTGGGGCGGGACAGTGCTAAAGCGGGGCGGTTAGCCTTATTAAATTGCGCGAGGGCCACCGCCGTGCCGACAGTTACTAAAGGCCGGCAATTGAGCGCGGGAAATTCGAAAAGATTTCCGAAGGCTGTTTACACGCGAGATGAGGCGCCACCGCCTCGGGGCTTGAATTATTTCGCTCGTTTTACGACTCGTAATAACTCGTAAAATAATAAGAAATTATGAGCCAAAAAATTTAGGTAATTCACTGTGGGCTGACATATAGGGGTGGTTTTCAGTTGATTAATTCATTTTTACTTCCAGGCTACGGTAAAATATTAATGTACGGAAGATATACTTTCTCATAGCGAAATTATCGTAGGAAATTAATTATATCCATAATTTCTTTTTTTTTTCTTTCTTTTATTATATCAATAAGACAATGTTTTTTTGTTTTATTTACGTACCTATTGATTTATTTTAAAGTTTTCAAATTGAACTAGTATTATTAAGAAAAAAAATATCTAGATCAACCTAATAATATAAATTAATTGATACATTAAATTAATAATAACTAAATTAATCGGTTTATTATGAACTAAAAGCGTATAATATATCAAATGCAATAAAAAAATGATTTTTATAAACAAATTAGTATTCTTCGACCTACTGAATATTCATGCAATTAAAAATTCCATATAATTACAAATGAGCAGAAAAATTTACATTAAACGTTCGCTCGCATGGAGAAACCACGAAGTTTAATTAATTTCGTGTGTACTCGTTTATAAAATTTTTTAATGCCAATCAAGAATTAATCCAAGCTTGAGAGTTCGACCATGTGAAAAAAAAGAAGAAAAATCGATAAAAAGTGAGAAGCCGAAATTGGCGTCATCAAAAAAAGATTATACGCTAAACCAGTAAAAAAAAAAAAAAATTGTGTAACAAAAAAAAGGAGATCCCACTCTGCAGTCAATTCCTGACAATCAAACAGCCATCAATTACAGTTTAAACCGGGCGCGCGAACACTGAACAAAAAAAAATGGTCGAGGCAAAAAAAAATTTGGGTCGACAAACAATTGCCTGCGAAAAATCGGAGGCGCAAACCGATTCTCAAGCTTCACTGGTCCGATAGTTTCTGTTTGCGATTAAACTCTCACTTTATTTACTTATGGAAAGCGTCACCGATAACTAATCCGAGATCCGAGTATATAATGCCCGAAATATAGTAATTAGGAATTTTCGTTCAGTTAGCCTTAGCCATTGATAAAATAAATAGTAAGAGCTGGCTCTGAATAGAGGAGATTTATTTAGGTCCAAAATCTAATTTGGCGAATTAGAAATACGTAAACTCTCATATAGCCTTCTATTCAAAGCCATTCGAATTCCATTCAAAATCAGTAATCTATCTTAGAAATTAATGGATTAATTATATATTACCGTTCATCTCGGTTTGATTGATTCGCTCTTTGAAAAGCGACGACATGATTTCGTGAAGCATCTGAAGACAATTTGATTGGTTAATCGATTTTCCAGTTAAACGGCGCGAAAATTAAAACCTCATTTTAATGTGGATTTAATATTTCTGCTTGTTTAAATATTCTAAATATCCTGAAATTTATTTTAAATAAATCAGAATATGATGTACGCGAAATATTTCAGTTTATCTCGTCAGAGCATATTTGGCTTAATTACTGCTCTAAATAAGGAATTTTAATAAAATGAAGACAATATTGAATCAAAAGCGGAAAGATACAAAAGTATCGTTGAAAATTCATTATTAATTTATTACTTTAATTAATGCTGATTAACTAAAGATAGTATTGAAATATACAGATACAATTATGTCATTGAACAATTATTAATCATTTGTAACTTAAATACTGCGTTTATTTTTTCAAATAAATTATTGATTGATCTCTTTTTTCTAAAGACAAAACGACTGATGGAAAAGTTACAATATGGTATAACAAATGCATCCATTCCGAGGAACAACCCATACAGTCGGGACTGGCAGCATCGTGTGTATATGCCGTCCAATGGATGGAGGAACGCGGACAGGAGACGAGCAACGAAAAGCGCGGAAGGGAGGCGTCGAGTGTTCGCCGCCGCGCGCGGTTTATTGATTAAACAAGTGTTGGTTTAGCAGCTTTTGCAGCCAATGATTTTATCGGGCGTCCCGGCAAACATGTTAATGCTCTTCCATCAGGGGCGACGCACTTCTCTCTGAATGGGATAAATCGAGAATTTATTCTTTTAATTTTATTTCTTTATCGAAACCCGTCCTTTTATTAGGGTGACGGCATATACTTTTCAAATTATTTCCAATTTAAATTAGGTTCGCTCTCGGTTCCCCGTTAATTTCCTTCTATCCATTTCCGAAGGGAGGAGGGTACAGTGCCATTAAAATACAAATCTTGCATGATTAAATTGAATTCGATATCTTTCGGAGATTTGACGGACGCACGAAGTGATGGAATGGAATCACAATGTAATTTCATTAAATATTTCTTTGTTAATTTAATAACATTGAATTCCTATGGAGTAACGTCAGCGGAAGGTACGCATTTCAAATGTTAAAATAAATAAACGGAAATAAAATTTAAAAAAAAAAGAAACGAAAATTCAAAAGCGCTATGCCCTCCTCTCTGCAGCAGAGAGGAACAAAGAAACATAATGTAAAATACTGTTCGCCGTTCGCAATTTATAAAATGAAATTTGATATGAAAAATCTTTTCACCCGTAATATATATCAAATATTCGATTTCAACTCAAAAAACACGAAACCGCTGGGATAATATCTCGCCGGGAGGCGCATGACAATCGCGATGTAAATTTTCGCACGACAGTCAGTTGATGCAGACGTGGATTCGACGATTAATAATTCAGCATTGACAGCGAGTCGCGTGGACCAGCTGGCCAGGTATCATAATTGCGAAGCGCCGAATGCACCGACATTAGTCGGTTTAATCATTAGCTATATATATATACGAAATGACACGCGGTATAGTCCGATCCTCCTTTTATAAGCGCACAGAGTCTGTTAATTATGGCCGCTAATTAACACTTATAACTACAATAGAATAGAATAATTTATTATTGTAAATTTGTGGTTTATAAAGATGATAAACCAATTAAAATATAACTAGCCATTTCTTAGGACTAATATAAATAATAATTGTACTTGGATGATATCAGTGTCTTATAAGAAATTAATAAATAAAAATGACTAGAATAAACTATTCAGTCAAAAATTAAAAAGAATAACAAAATATACAAAGCGAAGAATAAATAAAATAGAAAAATGTAGAGGTATAATACATCGTCACCTCTAACGAGAAAAATCATATTCTAATTTACCATTTTTAAAGCTCTAAATTAAAATAAATTCTTCCGAAACCTGATGAATTTAGGATACCATATGAATGATACCACAAGTTTAGCAGCTTATGGGAGAGTTTACTCGACTCTAATGCTTTAAAAATGTTAGATTAAAATAGGCCTTTTTTGAAATGTGCTTTTCTTCGGTAGAGGCGACGATATATGAACATACAATAAATAAAAACGCTGTGGTGACTCACTCACTCACTCGCGCTATTAAATTACATTCACACCTAATAAGTAAGAGTGTATAAAACGATACAATAATAAATTGACATTTGCTATCGATCGCCAACATCGCAAGTGAGTTATTAATTCATCGGTTGATTTTGCGGCTGCGTCTAATCCCTTATAAACAGACACTAAACGACGTCGATAACCAATTATCGAAGTTACAATGGCCACTGTCGCAGTTACAGGGGCTGAATACCCTGCAGTTTCGCTTTTCAATCGAGGCATCCAGCCCTCCTCTGCAGGAAGGGAGAGACAAAACGCACGAGCGGAGCTTCAATTTGTCGAATCTTCGCAGTCCATCAAAAAAAAAGGGCGGAGGAGAAGGAGGAGAGGAAAAGATTAGTCACGCCTAGTCCTACCCGTAGGTGAGGCTGCAGAAACTCGCAGGCGATTTAAATGGAGGCGC
This sequence comes from Sycophila texana, assembly GCA_035582955.1. Lineage (NCBI taxonomy): Eukaryota > Metazoa > Arthropoda > Insecta > Hymenoptera > Eurytomidae > Sycophila > Sycophila texana. The sequence goes on along the minus strand of JAWWEN010008911.1, from coordinate 16,648 downwards.
GCACGTAGGGTCAGGCGTATAATCGATCCTGCGAAAGAATGCGCGGACGAAATTTCGCGCGAGATTCAATTTGAACTCGGTGGATGGTCGCTGCGAAGGAGAGAGAAAAAAAGGGGGGAAAGGAGCGGGCGAATAGTGTAGCGTGGAGGGCAGGGGGAGAGGGTAAAAGCTCGCAGTGGCCGGAGGAAGACGAATGATGCCCGAGAGGAGGCGGCGGGAGGGGGAGGTGCAGACTCCAAATGGAATCTCCCAAATTTACTCCTCCCGCCACTCTGCGACCCGACTTTTTTTCCCTTCGCTACCCTCCTTTACACGAATATCCTTTTTTCGAGCGCATCGCTCACTCGATCCTTCGCGTCCGGCTTCGCGCCCGGATTCTCATGGAGTATACGTGTATGTACACTGCGCCATACCGGATGCCGCCTTTTCACGGAACGGAGAGAGGAACTTTTATAAATATTGCAGATTCTTCGTGGAGACGAATGAGTGACTTTTGTTTGGAGTAACTTACTTATACTTGGACGTATGCGTGGTTATTATAATGAGGAACTTTTATTTTTTCAGGTGATGGTCGAATTTTATTTAGCGTGGCTGTACAATTTACTAACAAATTATTAGGCAGATACTAAGTCGTCTAATTAAATTAAGAAAATTCAAATAAACACTATTATAATTTCTATGGTGAACAAAAATTTAATTCTTTGGTGATATGAGTTTTGAATTTGGGCGTCATTAAACCAAATTAGTTCTTTAATTACATCAGAATATCCTGCTACTTTTCTTGTAAAAAATGATTTGAAGCATTTTGAAAGAATTCTCAAAACACATGACCAAGAATAACAAAGTTACAAAAAAAAAAGAAATCATACAGAGATAGGTAGTTAAAATTTAATTGAAACCTTACAGTTGAAATCTTCTGATACTCCTGACTTTTAATAAAAATATTTTTCAAAATTAAATACTAATTTAAAGCAGATTAAATAACATTACAGTTTTTCAAATTATATTAATTTATTTCAGATGAAAGAAGTTGTAACGAGAAATTAAGAGAAGTTAATTAATACAAGCAACTAAACTAAAAAGTTTTTTTTCAGAATATAATGCATAACGTAAATTATAACATTGCCGGTCGTATTATTCCACGTTCCGGTAATACCACTATGAGATACAATAAAATTTTAACGCGTGTTTAATTTATAGCGGCGATATAGCCCCGAAGAAATACGAGTTATTTAAGAAAGATATAGAACTCAATTTTTACTTTACCATTAGAATTTCGAAATTTATTATTTCCTTCTTTCTCGCGCGGTTCATTGGTCGTACGAGCTCTACATTAAATTTCCTCCTTCTCTCTTTTTCGATCTCCAGCCCAGGCTTAAATCAAAGCCTCACATAAAAGACCACCGCAGCGCCACTCGCTGATAAACAACGCGCTAAAAAGAATCTAACAATCAGAACGAAAGTAAGAACAATTCTCGCAAAATTTCCACATTTCAACTTGTCGCCGGGTACAATTGTCCTGCCGAACTACAACCATGGCTTGCCTCGGACCGAGAAAGGTTAATAGATGGTGCATTACCGACAGCTTCCGTATTAATACTTCATTACTATTCATACGCGGCAATATCGCGGCGAGGACGCGATCACTTTATTCGCGGTATTAGCACATTATTTAAAGCCTTTACAGTTTGCAAATGACCAATTTATTCGGTCGCGAGTGGCGCGCCGTATCACTTGAAATAATTAATTTTCTATTAATCCGGCGACCCTCTCCGTTCGCGGTGACCCCGCCGCCAGATAATGGCCAAGCGCTCCTCGATTGCGTTAACTTCGCCGTGCCCCGATGAAAGGACCATTCTTCCGCTATCACCTACTCGTAATTCACCTCGTGCAATTTAGCTTGTCACTCGACTGTGGCTTTCCACTTGGCAGTTTAAAATGTATTATTTTGTTTATGTTTGTTTAGATTCGAAAGATTTTACTGTGTACGAAATACTGAGATTTAAGTAGCCTTATTGTGAGGTATAAAGAAGGCTAATTAATTGAGGGGTAGATAAATTTTATTGCGATCGTTAATGAAACTTTCAGTATGAAACAACTACTTGCAGCCAAGTTTCGAAACTCGTTATATACATGCTTAATTCTGATGATCACTTTTCTTATGCAGTTTAATTATTTCATCGATATTATTTTGCTGAAAATAATTATCAGTTTTTATCTAATTATTTATTTACTTATTTTTTGAGTTAATTTTTTAGTAATTGTTTAATTTTAAGTCTAATTTTATCTGCAGTAGTCAATAGGAGAGTAGATATCTGAAGAAATAAATAATTTTTGGCTCCTTACATAAATGAATATGAATTTTTGTTTGCAATTAAATTTTAGGGTCTACTCATCATACACTCGAATACCCTGATTTCTGTATGATTTCTCTGAAAACATAAAAATCACCAACGATCAATAAATCGATATACTCATGGTGAAAACCATGAAACCCACAAAGGTCTCTAAAATTTCCTCCAAAATAGTAACAACGCATCCTGAATTACAAGCAGCCATTCACATAAGTGTATAATACATTGTCTACTTGATACAAAATCGGTTGATCCTCGTCCAAGTGAAAAATAAGGGGGATGGTCAGGACAGGGCCAAGATCCGCCTTACCAGTGCACAAAGCACTCCGCAGATGAAAATCGCGTGGGATCCCGTCGAGTGGGCGTGATCAAAGGGTCGAATTTGCATGTGTCCCGGAATTTTCGAAATAGCCCCGGCGCGCATCAGTCTTACGGGGCGCGACGCGCGCGCTCAGTCGATATTTCACGCGCGGAGGGCTGAAGCGACTCTCCGCATTGCCACTCCCGCCCCCCGGCCGCCTTTGTCTCTACCCCCTCGGGCGGCGCTCCAATTTTTCGCGAGGCTAGAGAGAGATAGAGACGGATTGAGAGGAAGGGAGAGAGAGAGAGAGAGAACGGAGCGGCGGACAGGCGAGAGGCAATATCACAGTCGACTAACGCGATCGGCCGCGGCATACTAAGCGAGCCGTGGCAGTGATTTTTAAAACAGAAGCGCCGGGAGCGGCCCGCGGGAATGTTAAATAAGCGCCGGAGGATAAGCTCCTGGGGGGCGAGAAGAAGGGGGAAACAATGACGCAGGAGGAGAAATATTCCGAGCGAGCGGGGAGCCGACGGGGAGAGTGACAAGCTGGGAAATTGGAAAATTGAACCGAAGCTGCAAATCCGCTCGATATGTCACCCGGGCCTTTTTTTTAAGGAGAAGTCCTCCCTTAGACTTTGTCTATGCCTTGCTCGTCTATGAAATATTCTCAGGGTTGTGGAGTAAAAAAAAAAAAAAAAAAACAAAATGAAAATCATACTCGAAGTCAGCTGTCAATGTCATCCGCTTTGACTTCATTTCGCTCGGAAGTAAAGTATTTTTGCTTTTTTATCTGAGACACATTTCAAGGGGGTGGAGAGGCCCTTTTCCGATAAGCACACGTTGAGAGAGAAAATATTGAATGCTGCTCCTTGATTTTTCTGCTGCAAATACATTTGAAAGCTTCTCCAGGGGGAGTTTCTTTTGCCAGTATATGATCGATAAAATTGTAAATAAAAAAATGAGTTTTTGCTTTTAAACAGAGGCTTGTGCATTTATTAACTAGGGTAATCTTCAACAGTGAGATAAAATACCTCATGCAAGTGAATGACCTGCAAAATTTTTTATCAAATGAGCATAATTCACATGAATGAATATTTACATAAAATTCTTAATTTTTCAAACTAATTCTTATTACGTGCTACCTGCATTAAAGAAGAAAGGGCTTCTATTTTTTCTTTTGACCTGTATTTTTCCGACAAAAAGAACTGCATTGAACATAATATTTGTTTAAACAAACGATAGTATAATGTTATAATAAGTATTTAATATTTCAAATTGTGTAATAAAAAAAGGTCGTCGGTTTACTTTTATTGTGACTTAAAAAAAAAATAATAATAAAATAGAAATACCAATTTGATAATTAATAGTAGACTTGACGAGAATAACAAAACAAGTATAAATTAGTCTTTTTTTCTGTGACGAATACAAGTCGTTGGGAAATTGAACTGTTATTTAGTCGCGTATTTATCGTTTATGGCGCACAAGTGCCTCGAGAGAGGCATCGTCATCGGCATTTCATGCGTCGTTGATTACCGTTTTATCGTGAAAACCTTTGTCGATTATGCTGTGCGCTCACACAGGGGGAATTTTTTATTTCGTGCGGCACAATTTTTTGTTACTCATCTCTTTTTCCGCAAAAATTATTCGCAATCGCGTTGACGAAGGAATCGATCTCACCATCGTGAATTTAAATAACACGATAAACTCCGATAAGTAAATTACCCTAACGGGCTTTTGAGGAACTAAAACACTGCACCGATCACCGCATTTCTTGTACAGTTCAAAAGTTGGTCTGCTTCGTAACCGCACGTACTCATTATAATTAGTAACGCTTTTCACGTACAAAACAATTAATGATATTTACCGTACACACGAAACTCAATTATATAAAACATCATACTGCAATTGAACGTGTTTTTTTTCGAATTAAACCAGAAAAGGATTCAACCTCAATTTAAAATAATGAACTACTTGAAAAGAAGAAATACTAGAGAAGAAACTATAAACCCATCCGTTCGTTTGAACGAATCTTTCTAAAAGAGAGATCATCAAATTTTCTTTAATTTAAATACCTCGACGTCACAGGCTCATAGGCTCCTCTTGAAAGCTCTATTATGCGAAACACTGCTCTTTCAACATCCTTCTAAATTCCTGAAAACTAATTTTCTCTACAATTTCGCTTCGCCTCGAAGTCGAGCCCCTCAAGCGAAATATAAAAAAAAAAGAGAGAAATAGTCGACGCACAAAGCATCAACAGAGGAAAAACCTTCAAGTCGACAGAAAGAAAGAAAAAATAAAGCGGAACTGGCATTTCGCACGACACTCCGCATGATCGCTGAAATTTTTATCGCAGCGCGGTGTGACGTGCCGGGGTGGGGGTCGTATAGGACACCTTAGCTCGCGGAGCACGCTCGGTCTCTCCCATCTGCACTTCTTTAGTCGCTTCGTCTCCGATGGATATTAGACGGCGAGAGGGGAGAGGCCGCGCGTAAAGCTGTTCCGTCATTTTTGCCGTCGACCAAGGCTCTCGGCCCGATCGTCACCGCCCCGACCCCTTCGCCACCTCGGCACTTTTATTCCCTTTCGGCAAAGTTGATCTTACGAATGCTTAACTCGCTCGATTTCACTCACCACTCCTCTAGCTTTATCTTTTTTATATTTTTTGTTAATCCATTGTTTTTCCTTCCGTTACGTTCACTGCTATATTTTGATAGCGTAGATAATAATTTAATAGCGAATTGACATTGTTTTACAATTATTTTTATACTATTAATTAGGTGTTATTAGTTAAGAGCCTTTCTCTCTATGTTTTTAAAGTTTGTATATTTTGTATTTACCTTTTTTCTATGGCACTGCTTTGTTTACTTATTGTTACTGGTATGCTCATAAAAAAGGATATTTTAGTTCTTTCTTCAAAATAATCTACGATAATTTAAATTTCCTGAAAGGAATTATATTGAAGCTAACAGTGAAACTAATTTAGCATTAACTTTCACTTTAACTAAAGTTAAAGCTCTAGTAGAAGATGAACATAAAGCTGAATATTGCAGCTAAATATGAATTAGAATTTGAAATTAAAACAAAGATGAATAATGAATCTGTCTATAAAGCTGACACTGAAGATGAATTTGAGGCTGAAGCCAACGCTGAAGTTAGCTTCAGCTAATGCTAAAACTGAAACTGAAACTAAAGCTATAATAGTTCAAGTTGAATATGAAGCTAAATTAAATATTTAAGCTAAACATGAATTTATTTTTTACATATTAAATTTTGTCTAACAGACGAATGAAGGACTTCTACCTATCTATACTATTTTTACCTCTTCCCTTTTATTTCTTTTTATCTCTATCTTCTTCTATCAACGCAACTCGTTTCTCTGTGGATTAAATCCACTGGGCTTACGTCGGCCGTTGAAAATTTGTAACGAGTTGGTGAAACTTTTTTTACCGATTAGTCTCGAATTGGTCTACCTGCACTATCAGCCCATTCAAAGATAAAAATATTTCATAGAACAGTCCGTTAACTTATTCATTCATAAGGCCTCTTTTTTGAAAGACACCCTTTTTTACGCAATTAAGAGTTTGTTTTCTTTTTCTTTAAGGGATGTGGAAAGTGAAGATTTGAGAAACGCTTGAAAGATCCATTAGTATTAAATAACGTTCCATGTTTCTTTCATGAAAGATAAAAATTATACCATTTGACAGCTGAGCTTTCAGGCTTTCACCTGGCTCTTTCAACTAACGAGAGCATTATTTATTTATTTTATTTTTTACTTTTTTATGCAGCTTTTCAGGGCCCGGATTTTAACTTTGATCCGATTTCTGTGTACAAAAGGTACACTTTTAGTTGCTAAAAATAAAAAACTGAATATTTCACGATCTTGCGCTTGCCAAATGACGCGGATCTTTTTTTTAAAAAACAAACCGAGAAAAAAAATGCAGAAACTTGCTGTTAGCATAAAACAATAAAAGTATCGCTTGGAGAATGTAAAGTTTATAGTCTTAAAGAACTATGATTTTATCTTTAGCCCCGGAAGGAGGTGAGGAAGGGAAAAAGAGTAAAACTAACGGGTGCCAGGTATTAATACATGATGCACTTACAAGTTCTTATTAAGGAAGTACAAGCTTGCAGTTTAATATCGAAAAGTTTCGAGGGAAAACTGTAAAACTCGCAACTTGTAGCCCAATCATGCTGCGAAAGTATTAATAAAGTTGAAACGAAATTGTATCCAAAATCAACTTTGCGGCCAGGATAAAAGGAAGAGCGGCCGAAGAAGCTGCGGGATAAGCACTTTTTAATACCTAAGCTCTTAATAAATATTTGTAAGTGTTTCCTCGGCATCAAACGGCCCACTTTTATCTACTAAATCTCGTCTTAAATTGTAATTTCAATGAGGATTAAAAACTTTTATTAACGAATTTTAAGGAAAATAATGAATTACATACATAAACAAAAATGTATATTTACTACAGATTATTTGACGTGGGGGAATAATGGAAATGAGAGAAATATTACCATAATTATTGGAAAATTTACAAATTTCATGTACACTATTTTTCTCAGAATATTAATCCAAAAAACCGGAAAAACTATTTCCTGAAAATCAAACAAGAAACGTAAATTAAAATAACATCAACAAAGCAAATTCTTTTTATCACCCAACAAAAAAATATAATATAAAAAATTAGTGCTCTTTCTCATTGAAATCAGTTCAATGAATCCAAATAAAGATGAATACATGAAGTCACACACACCCACACACACACCTACACGCACACACAAATCCCCAATTTACGTATCTACTATATATTGATATTAACTCTAAAAAAAGTTTCACACGATAATTTTCATATATATTTCATTATAAAAGGGAGAAGTTTTTCTGCTAAACAGTATAAAGAGCATTACAGGCGTATATGCAACATTATCTTGAAATTTATAGTACCGATACATACATTAAGACTCCGGATTTGTCGAGCTATATCACCTGGGCTAAGCAACTTTTATAAATAAATCTTGGGAATTCAAAAGATTTAAAAAGATTTCCTGCCACCCTCCCACCAATCACGCTGCCCAATAGCATTTCAGTACTGCTCTGACACCCTCCCGCCGTTCGTAAATGCTCGAGAGGGTGGAATAAAATACCCAGGCACTCTGAGCGATATCGATGCAAGTAAAAAAAAAACTGTTACCTAATGCTTACCGTTGGAAAACTTCGCCTTCTTTCCAAACCTCGTTATATCCACTTTCAGTGAGGTCTAATAAAAAAATTATAAGAAAAATAAATAAAAATAAAATAAATCAAAAATATCGATAATTAAAGAGCACCCGTAGGAAAAAATGAAATAAACTATAAAAAAAACGTAGAGTACGTGAATTACACGCGGTACAATAAATGTGATGCCTCCGTTTGGCCTGATGCTTTTGTGCGCGCGCCGATGAATTGCCCCAGCCACCGACGACGAGCCGTCAAAAGTGCCGACTCGCTCGGTTCCGCTCCTTTATCTCCTCCCGTCGTTGCCCTCGCCCGTTCGGTCGCCTCGTTGAAGGCGCGCTTATCGATTTCTCAAGGCCACTGCATCTAGGACCTGCCCGGGGCCACGATATTAAGACTGCGTCCGATATTGCAAGCTTTATGATTTTGGTTCATTTTAGAGTGCTTTTTACTCGTTGCATTGTTTATGCGTTTTAGGAGTGGTATGCAGTATTGTGCGATCTACTATGAAATTGAAAATCTTTATTTATTTATTTTTGTTTTTAAATGTTTGTATCTTTTGAGCTTTATTGATTTATTCACTGTATATCGCATTCTCCGTAAAAGCTTTAATAAATAAATCACTTAATAAATTTAGTAATAGGTGGGTACGATGATTTTTACAACGAATTATTTTTATGTCTTCTCAAATAGATGTAAACCGTAAACTTTTCTATAAGTAAGTGTCTATAAGAAACTATAATAAGTGAACTGATATTGTAGCCTTCGAATACTATCCAATTTGATCATGTGAGATCTTGTCTTGTTCAGAAAATAAAAAAATTGATCGATAATCGTCGAACATCTTCGAAATTACTAGGACTTTTTCCAACTTGTAAATAATGATGTGCACTGCTAAATGCGATAAACTCATAGGTACCTATATGCACCAACAGTCATTGGGGCAAACTACAGATTTGACGATCGTTTAATTAGTGCAATTAAAATCGCTTTGACAATGAGTTTTTTCGTATAATTCTATAGTTCTCGACCCTTCCACAATAAAAAGAATTTATCTTATGTAAGTGATTATTCAGCTCGTGCTAGTTTTTTGTCTCACGGATTAAAAATAACAAACTTCCACAATCATGCCATACATTATAACTACTATAGTTTGTAGGTAAATCTCATTTAAAACAATATTTTTTATGCGCATAAATAAACAATATCAAACTTATCTAATAGTCCTCAATAACTCGTCTCTCATTCTTCCTATCATCGTCGCATGTTTACCCAAATAAATAATGGCAAGGAAGCGCGACCGGGTCCAGAACACATCATCCGCGAAAATTCGCTAAAGGCTTTATTCTGCTTCCACAGCGGTATATAATTCAATAAACATCAGAAAACTTTTGTACGCCCCATCGGTCGTCGCTACGAGGGGATGAAAGTTCGAAATTTCGAGATTTCCCGAGAAGCCCGATAACGATAATCCGTAACTGGCTCGTCGACGTCGATCCTTCGGAAGCTAGAATCTCTTCCGGGCTCTCTTCTTTTCTCTTAATACGAAAGAAAAGGGATGGCAGGGAGCGGAGGGAATCAGGAAGCCAGGCGCCGGTGGGTGAGCAGGGACAACTTGGCTCCTCGCCTCTGCAGAGCGAGGAGCTCGTTGCGAAGGCTCGAGGACGATTTCATTTTCCAACGCGGAGGACGCGCATACGCGAGGAAGCGAAAATGAGGTGACTGCACTTGCGCCACTTCCTGCTGCTCCCGGCGCCTTAAAGAAACTTGTAACGCGGGCAAAATGGAAATACATAATTTTCACGCCGAGTGTGCATGCTTTAACGTCGTGTAAAAAGTTTATTCTTTTATGTAGCGGATACTTTTAATATACGATTTTTTTTCTTGGGGATGAACATTTTGAGGGATGAATAGGGGATTGGGAATGTAACGCTCAAACGATTATTCAATCGTAAACGTAATTTTCAGTCGAGTGTGCCAGCTTTAAGTTCGAGTAGGGAATTTATTCTATTCTAGGGAAGCTTAAGCTAGGGCTGCTTTTTTCTTTCTTCTTGTGAAGCAAAAATTTTAAGGGATTGGGAATAGATCGGATTTGATTCTCTAATAGTTACTCATAAATATAATTTTCCGCAGAATGCGCAAAATATAACATTGAGTAAAAAGGTTAGTTTTTTCGAATGATCTTTAATAAGACCTTTCTATCTTGCAAAGTAAAAATTTTAGTCTTCAATCAAGATTTGGAGTCTTTCTTTGTTATTAGAGTTCATTTGATGAAATTTCAATACATGTTTTTGTTATTTTAGACAATTACTCTGAAATGCACGTACTCAGCCTGTTGTGCATAAGCACCTACCATCTACAGTTGACAATTTGATCACCACATATTCGCATTGAAACTTGCTCAACTGCTAATTTGAGATAAATTTTCCAAAGAAAAATTTTCAAAGGAATAATTACTGTTTCTCTAATTATCGGATGAAAAACGGTCGAAAAATTCCATCAATAATAGTTTCACGTCTAAATTACGAATGTAACCCTGATAATCTACATTAGACGCGAAACCATTATCGACGGTGCCTCATTTCTAAATTGAGCGCGTTAATGCGACGCTTTTTGACAGTGAAATCCGGCACTTAAGCGAGTCGGATGAAAGGATCGCGAATTAAACGGACGGGGGGCAAAAACGAGTGTCAAAAAGTAAAGGCGAAAATTTTTGGCGCAAAAGTTGGGGGTGCAACGTGAAAATGCGGAGAGCCCGGGAGAAAATGAGATAGAGCTAATGATCCGCGCGCTTTTTCGAGTTTGTTACTTCACTGGCGCCCGTGAAATTTTTCGTTTTATCGTCATTTTCGCTTTAGTCGACTTTTCCACTTATATATTTTCTCTTTTTTTTTTAAGGATGTAATAATTACTGTAAGTAATTTACAAGCGAGTAATAGTCACTTAATAATTTTGTTTAATAAAGAAGTATAAAATATATTTTTTAAATAAGACACTATTAATTAATTAACAGACAAAAAATTGCATTTAATCCTTGCATCACTAGTGTTACGTATAAATAGTGTTTTAAAAAAGTATTTATCCCATATTTTTAGTAAAACAAATCTGTAATAATGCAAAAGAATTTCTGGTTATTAAAAACTTTATTATTATCAAAATATTTAAGACAATCAAGTAATAAATAATTTATTTTTGCATACATTTCTTAATTTGAAGATTTTTTATACACAGAAAAAATTTGAAGACGCAACAATGGACAAGATCTTCATGTTGTGACTGAAGGGTTCTTGCTTAAAAATAGTACCACATTTTAATTGATAGCTTTTTTAAATAAATACAAGAATCCATATTATACGTTTGAAATAAAATTAAACGAGGTTTTCTCAATTTAATATAAAATAAAATCTAGCATGTCTTTAGTCATCAAAAAACTTTTTTTATAAAAATTGACCACTTTATACCTTGTCAAATTCTTTCATTTATCCCGAAGTCGCCGGCTACAAATGGACCGCTAACTTACTTACCGCGGGAAATTGGCGCAATAAAGTGGAAAAACAGAATCGTCCCGCCCTAATTTTTACGGAGCCGATGTGGTCGAAGGGGAGGGGGGAGGAGGTATAAAAACCGCGGAAAAGGAGAGAAGCGCAAAGGGAACTTTAAACAAAGTGGGGTCGCGATAAAGGTAGTGAGAAATAGTGCAGGACGAATAAATAAGGGAGCGAACGAGGAAAAGCAAGGAGTTTTATTGCGGCGGAGCTGCATTTTTCGGTAGGGAAAAAGGAATATTTAAGCCCGGACGAACAAAAATGAGATAGAAAGAACTAATGACCTCCAGCCTCGCTGCTGCTTCTTTATATTTTTACTTGCCCCCCTCCTTCCGCTTTCTTTTTTGCCGTCCTTTAAATGCCGCTCTATGCAAAAATAAGGGACCGACGAAGAAAGAGCGAAAGGGAAAAAAAAGTTCGGCGGCGGAAAAATCTTGATTCTAGTTAAGCCCTCGAGATGGTTATACGAATACTAGTGCATCTTGACGTAAATTTTATCAAACATTTTATATACATTTTTCTATCTAAATAATTTCTACACGTTTCGATGTCGAGGGTAGGGTCCAAGTATCGATGACACCAGGCGGAATGACAGACCAGCTGACTTTTCTTTGTGAGGGTTGCTCAAGCTCGCGGGCCGGATTACGAATTCGCGTTTCTGTCGCTCGACCTGGTCCACTATTAAAAATGTGGGACAGCTCTTTTAACTCTATTTCCAGAACACGTCCGTCAAGGAAAATTTTTTAGCATTTAACTAGTCGACCCAAATTCATACAAACATCTGGTTAGCGAAGTAAAAAAAGAAACAAACTCGCCGCACTAATCCATTAAAAATTCTTAGGTAGAAAATTCACCATCTCTTCTGCTGCGATCATTATCTTTCAATCGAAAATACCGTACAAGATTTCTGTAGGAAAATTTGGCAGTAAGGAGTTCTGTAGGATTTTTAACCAATTTTTAAATAACCCTGCAGGATTTTTCATATAATTTTCATTCTAAATTTTCCTGCAGGTTTCTTCATTCAAACTCCATGCCAAATTTGCAGGGTTTTTTCACTTAAACTCCATGTCAAATTTTTCTTTAGGATATTATTATTATCGACGTCTCTTGCTGTTATAATATATTCTGCAAATAATTTTAGCGAGATTCTGTTCTTTGACAGGATCCCTACAGAATCTCGTTGCCGGCAAGTGTTTCTGTAGAAATGATTTTAGGTGTTACCCTCAATGATTGATGGTATTTTCGATAGGACTACAGACTATAGTTATTTAATTTTATCAGATATTAACAACAGTTAACTCAAAATCTGGTCAGTAGCAGATGATCAACTGCAAATGCACCAACTCAGCTGACTCAAAAAATCATGTAGGATGTATCTTATCGTTGTGATTATTGCAATGGTTCGTTCCTTCATTCCCACGTAGACTCTTTGTAAAGGGAATGTAGAAAAACCACATTTCCTTTGAAATAAGGCTTAGCTTGAATCGTTGCAATATTTTCATCAACAAAGTCAATGTGATTTAACTATTAAAAAATCAAATTCTGGTCAGAAACTACACAGAATCACATTCTGTCAGATGTCTGGTTAATTCTCTAACAAGAACAATGCGATTTTAAAAGAAAATTCGAGGAATATCGAAGCAGCACAAAGTGCGCGAATAAATGAAGGGATAGCCACCTGCCGACTTGGGGAGCTTTTTTAAAAAAAAAGAGATGAGGGAGGGAGGCAAGGCAGAACTAATGACCCTCGCGCTAATGATTCACTCGCGACTTCGGGAGAAAGTGGAGGCTCTCGGGTGCGGTGTCGCCTTATCGGAGTTCGCATTAACCGCGCGTTGATTCCGTTCCTTTTTCTCTCTCTTTCTTTCTCTCTACCCCTTTTCTCTACCTTTTCCCTCTCGCACTCGCGTTGCTTTGACTCGCGCCGTCTCTGAGTTTTTGCCGCGTCCACAAAGGGGCCGAGCTCGTTTTCCTCGCTCGCTCTCTCGAGCTCGTTCGGCTAATTATTCGGAGGGGGTTGTTTCCGCGATCGACTGTTTCTTCCGAGCCGCCGACGTATTTACGATTCGACCGAGCGCTCGTTATTTAAGTTTACGATTAAGGCAATTTTAACTTCTAGCCTCGGACACGTATTGCCGAGTTACGTTTTAACACAATGGAACTAATTAAGAAGTCAGCGGAGCTTTTCGAGAGGAGGAGCTTTCGGAGGCTGGGCCTCGAAAGGCTTTCAAAAAAATGTATAAGTATCAGTGACGTAATTAATTAAAAGGTAAAAAATATTTTTGATGGTTGAATAATGTACGTATAATCCGGGAATAATAAGATAATACTTCATTCGATTTGTTAAAAATATTGAAATTTTAATTTTAAAGATAAATATATTTAATACACAGAACCATAAGCTATTATAACCATTCTATTCAATAATTTAATCGAAATTACTCGGATTAACAAAAATTTTGTAGATTCAATAAAAGGCATCTTTTCGAAATTGGATAATAATTTGCCATTATAAAAAAAACTTCATATTAGAAAACTTAATCTTTATTTAATTAATGTTTTGATCAAACAAAAATTCATTTATTATTTATTAAATTAAAGTGCAGAATTTCTAAACAAATTTTTGAATTTTGATTGTTATTTCTAAAAAAAAAAAAAATAAATAAATAAAGATTGCCTCGTAAATACTAAAAAGAAGGTACTTCTTAGCCCGCAGGCCATCAAAACACATATCTAAATCTCCTCGGAGATAGTTGAGTAATAGTACGTCAAAATTTTCTTATCGACGTGGACGAGTGCGAGAATCCTCAATCGACCAGGTCCCTTTTTTGCCTCGCGGCGCGGATCCATTGTGTCGCCGTTCCCCACGACATAAAAGCCACCCCGAGCCACTTTCCGATACTGCAATCCGCCACAGCGGCAGGCTCCATATTGTGCCTTGAGGTCGGCGCGATACTCGCAGAAATTGATTTTCCAAGATGGTCCACTGCGTTTTATGCCCGTCCACGCTGTCATCGTTACAATCGAATTACTCTCATTATGCGCTCGGGCTTATTTGTGCCCCGCCCCCCTTCGCACCGGAAGCCTAATCTATTTTGGCGAGATTAAAAGCGCATTTGCGCCGGCCATCCCCGAGTGACGGATAACGAGTGTCGAGCGAAAATTTACGAGGCTGCCGAAGACAAAAGGAGGTCAGTCAGAGCAGAAAAAAAAAAATAAAGGAAAGAGGAGAGAGTCAGTCAAGCTGGTCAGGACAGTAAGTAAATAAATGAACATGTAAAATTCATAGCTGTCCCGTTGATAAGCTCGGGATTAAGGCCCTGAGTAGTAGAAAGTCGTGTCCGGTCCAGCCAAATGATTTATTTCCTTAACGAGGAATTTGCCGCCGGCTTTTGTTTATTCACCCAGCTCCTTTTTCACGGTCTTGTTTTAAGCCGCGAATTAAGCTCTCCGGTAAATTTCAATTTGCGATGCTGAAAGCTCGTGGTTTCGAGATGTTTCTTTGATGCCAAAGCCGCTTGAATGTTTGATGGGGCGCTGGTCAAACATCAACGGGAATCGCACATCAGTAGGGCGCGCCTCGTTAATTATGCACCGTTGCGACGTTAAATTGTAAGCAGCGCGTCTTGAGGCTGCCTCTAACAACGTAACTTTCATAACTACGTTCGCAACGCGGGATTTAGCGATGCGCCGCATCAAACGAGCGAAAACGACGGAGTAGGCGCTTCGAGCGCCTCGTTCATTAAGTATTGAAGCGGTACACTTTTGCGGCTTTATTTAGTGGTGAGCATGAGAAAAAGAAAGAAAATATATTGCAGTGATAGGAATGCTGATGGTGCCGGGCACGCGCGTGTGCTCCCGCCTCCCCGTATGTTTTATCGATCACGTACTACGCGACCGGCTGCCGGAAGAATGTTTTCATTCGAAAAGCCAGAGCCACAATGGACTACTTTTCGATTCAGAATAACAATAAGTCTTACTTTGTTCCAGCGATGAAATATGGAATTTCTGAAATGCAAGCGGCTTGATAAATGGCCGCTCGTGGCAGCGAAACTAATCTTCCTGAAATTTTCTATTACCGGATTGATGCTTCACAATACGTCACGTAAATCGTAAACATTATTCTTAAGTAAAATTTCCCGTTTAACTGAATTTTCAACTTGACGTTCTAATTAATCTTCGCGAGCTTTAAAATCTTCGAAGTTTTAAGGCGAGACGAGAGGCGGCAGGATCCTTAGTAGCAATAAAACTACTGATGAAAACATTTTCCACGCTACCTGAATCCCAAATTGCACCTTAGTTTCCGGATTAGTTCTTAGGCAGCTTCCAGCACTTGCTCCAAATCGATTTATCAAATTTTTGGCTTTTAATAGAGTAGAGAGATTCGAATAAAATGTAATGAAATTTTTTAAAGTTTAATCTTAAAAATAATAATATAAGCATTTGTCTTTACTGATAAGGAGCATAAATTGTTTAAATAAAGGTTATATACGTCCTATAAATAACTTTTACGATGAAACATAGAAGTCTTGCGGGCTGAGAAATCTTCGACCTCTTTCAAAGTCAACACGAGGCTATTGTTGACATGCCGATCATAAAATCATAATAGGAACATTCTCAAAGGGATACCACAGCTGTTATATAGATATCACCAGTAGTAACCGAGAAATTGAAAATTCCAGTTTCGTCCCAGTATCCAATTTTAGCCCAGTCTCTCCTGCCATTAAAAAATAGTTTATTGAAACTCGAAACGCCAAATGAAAATTAAAATGTGGCTGCACTGAACCCGCACCAGATGCCAGAATAAAAAACATTGTCATTTAATAAACGAGTTGTCTGACTATACTGGAATATTACTACTTAACATATTATTTAACATGCAATTTCAATTGAATTATTGTGTATAAAGTTACTCCGTGAGATTTGAGTAATGGATATGTCGTCTGACTATTCTCGCATGTTACTACTTTCACACTGTATAATAAACATCGCTCCTGATTGTATCCGTTTGTATTAATTTTAATTATATTTGAATAAAGTAACTTAACAGTTTTAATAAAGAATGACTTGTCTGGCTATAGCCCACTGTAATTACTTAAATATTATGCGATACCTGCTATATCAGATCAGTTTATTGCACTGGATGAATCTTTCCCTATTGCTTTCTCATAGAGAAAGCCTTGTGTCGCCAAAATTTTTCGATCTTCAGATTTTGACGTAAAAGTACTTATTT